>JAABNV010015148.1:19139-47094 GCA_033439845.1 Ispidina picta | reverse complement strand
GTTGCTAGACAAGAATCTTCAGCATAGAATTTAACTAGAGAAGAAAGTTAGGAGCCAAAATCTGTTTGCCTAAAATTTTGGGGCCTGAAATTTTGATTCCTCCACTAAAAATACATCTATTTTCCATCTTTAACTTTTGATCCTCTAGTATCAATATTCCATATGTCATTTCACTTCTAGATTGTCTCTAAATGAACCCTCACACAGAGATCTATTCTCTGTGGGTATCTAATCTGGAATGTGAGATGCACCAGCTTCTCACCACTCCCAGCTTTATATGGAGAACTGTGTGCAAGACAAATTGTTTAGGTGACTGGCTTTTATGTGGCTGAAGTTACCCAAGACTGGCATTGTTTAAATCTGATTGGAAAACGCTCATCTTGTCTACAACAATTGCTTGATCAGCTAGCAACTGCCACCTCTCCTTCTGTAATAGCATGATAATAGAATAATGTAATAGAATTAATTAATTTTTCAAAATGGCTTTATTTACTAGTCTTTAAACCTCATATACAATTCCCTTAAGTTCCCAAGACACCATAAGGGTGTAGAACTTCCCAGTGTTCTTCCTCTGACAATGGCTAAAAGATATTTAGAGAAAAATCTGTATGTGGAGTATTTAAATGCAAATTATTTCTCCTTGTCTTTCTTTTCTCCTTCCTTTCCAAGGCATCTTCCTGTAACCAATTTAGAGTTTTCAATTTAGCAGAACCAGAGGGTTCTGATGATGTTGGAATGATTTACCTTACAAAACAAATCACGTTACCTAGCACCATTTAATAAGATTGAGAATTAAACCAATTCCTTGGTTTAGAATGGAAATTTTGAAAGACAATGAGAACTTTTGCATTTGAGAACAATGCAAATATGCAGATCTGCTCTACCCTAGATACCATGCACTCCTCATTTCCCACAAGTGCAAGTAGCAGGGTATGTTTTTTCCATGAAGTAGAGGCAGAGATAGGAGTGGCTGAAAAGAAGATCCACGTCATGAAATAGAAAATTGCCATTAACCAAGATATACATACAGAATATCCATAGTGAGGATAGACTTTGAATAGCAAAGGCAAAGCCCAGGGAAGGAATGATTCCCATAGTAACAAAATCCCACAAACCTGCAGCCCATGTCCTGCCAAATGTCTCTGTTTCAGCTGGCAGACCACAGAACATGAAAAGTTTTGTACTTCAATAGCGTGCAGCAAATTCTCTCTGGATTATGGTAATAGGGGCAGAGTAGCCTATCCCAAATTTAATACCAACTTCAAAATGAAATTCCCAGTGGACTGATTAGATGGGAATTGTCACAAACCTAGAAGCATAAACAGAGGGTGTTTATGGCAAGGAGTCACAGATTCCAACATGAAAGTGAAGGGATCCTCGTTGGCATGACTGTTAATTTATGCATGTCAACATAAACACCACGTTGGAGAGGTTAATATTTTGGGATGTTAATCCCATCTTTAAGGTGTTAGTTTGGGGTGTTATTAAGGAGTTTGCATGCTCAGACAATTTTCTGATCAATAAAATGAAGTCTGAGTAAAAAGAATGCAACCGAGCAAAAGTGACTATTTGGAGAAGAGGTGGGGTTATATTTATTTAATTTTTTTTTTAATCCTTCTTTACTCTCTAAATCATGAACAGTGAATGATTTAGTGGAACACTGCAGCCAGTTTTGGAATGAATAGATCAAAAAGGGAGTTGAAAACTCAGAAATTAGGAAAAAGCCACAATGGGTCTGAACTAATCCAGGTTTTATCTCCTATTAGAGAAAACAGATGCTGTGATAGCACAGTCTTTCCTGAAGATAAAATCTTCATTTTAAATATTAAAAATACTTGTGTTCTGAGTTATGACAGAAAAAAAACCAATATCTAAAAGCAAGAAATGGAATACAAATAATAGACAAATATCAGTAGGGAAGGTAATTTGTCCATGGATAAATTTATTAATATATTTCATTGATTTTTTTTTTGTCAATAGGGACTTTTACATTGGGGATTTCAAGAGAGATGCTGTCACTGATCCATAGCTTTAGGACTGGGCACAGCAAGTGACTCAGGTAAGTCTCACAGCCTGTGGTGTGCGCCAGGGTGAAGGGTCTTTCTTGGCTTTAAAATCAGGCATATTAATGCAAGGTGACAGCTCCACACGCTCAAGTGATCGCGTCGAGGACGTCAGTCGCTGTTGTTTGCCAAAGGAGTGCTCCTGGCCTGTTCCATCAGCAATTAACAGAGCTTTCCATGGGATTTGATATTGGTTCCTAAGTGCTGGAAGGGGCTTATCAAGTGGCAAGGCTGTGAATGCTGTGGCCCTGGTGCCTATCACTGAACTCAGGGCGTGCCTTTGGTGCCGCTGCTGTCGTATCGAGCAGGCTGGGCTTTGGTTTTGGTGAGGTCTGGCACGTACTGGTTGGATTGTACAGACCACGGGCGTGTGGGCAAGTTGAGAAGCGTGGTTTTGTTGTGGTTGATTGGCAGAACATGATATCAATTCTGGAATATCCTATAAATTAAGATTTTTTTTCAATGGAGAATGTTTTGTGTTTTCTGGATTGTCGCATTTTGAAAGATCCCAGCATCTTCTCTTGTAATTATGCTTTATAACTGACATTTCTTATGCACCAAAGGTTAATTAACTGTATTCTGTAAAGTGAGTTCCTGGAAATATTTACTTTGAAGGTGTCTCCTGCTTTCCATTGTTTTGGAACGAGGTTAAGTTTGTCTTCCAGTATGATAGTGAGTCTAACACCACAAAAGTATTCTTAGTGTCTTTGTGAATGTGAAAAGATGTGTGAATGAAGACACAAAATAAATGAGAGTAACAGGAGATGAGGGTGAGAGTGCAGAAAATACATTTCACTGTGATAAAGCAGAATTATTCTAGTTATTTATCCAGCCAGAGTGAAATATGTTAAAGGGAATGCTGTTTAAGACAAGTTACAGTCAAAAGATTTAAATGGTTGTTACAATATTGAATCTTTAAAGGGAATTATTTTTCTCTAAGGAATATGCTTGTTTAATATGAATTTAAGAAGACTGCATTATTAATCTTCAGTTAAATCAAATAATACCTTTCTGTGCTATAAACGTTTTTGCTTTCTATTAAATCAGGTCATAGTTCTCCTGTTTTTTTTTTTCCATGGCAGACTTATATTTCATTAAAAATGATGTATCAAGCATGCTGGGCAGCAGATAACAAATGTACTTTATAGCCCCAAACCATTTTGCTTTCTCTGACAGTCTCTTTGTGTCTGTGTTACCTTACTCTGGAAAAAATTAAGCTTCTGCTAAAGAATTATATGTTATTTTGGAGGATTGCCAGTGATCTAAAGAATGACAGAAGTTGACAAGAGGCAATGAGAGCAGGTTGGAGCACAAGAGGTTTTGAGTCTCAAACTCCATTTTAACACCAGCTAATCAATGCTCTGTCAGACTGATGTTGTGTTTAACCCCACCCCAGTTATTCCTTCTACGTGTCTGATGCTCTGAACATTGGAATTGAGCCAGGACTATTTTTGTGTTTACTTTCTGAGGCATCAATAGATCTTTTTGTAGTTATAATCCTCTTTTAGCTATGTAAACACCCCTCTTAATGATAAAAGTTTCTCTGTTATAAATATTTATTTTGATAACATAACCTCCTCCCTACCAAATAGGTTCCAAATCAAAATGACTATGAAATATTATCTTTTTAAAGCTAGTATAACTTCCCTGAAAACGCCTGTGTTCAATTAAATTATTATCTTGGGATCTGAAATCTACGTTGTACATAAATTGACAACAGACATTTTCTTTATAAATGCGCTCTCATCAGAACAGCACTCAGTGGATCAAAGATATATCAGACATTGATTTTAAAAAGGAATTTCCTTATTATCTACCAAAATACTACATGAGGAAAAGCACTGTCATTCTATTATCAAACCACTCCCTCCATTTTCCTTTTTCTTAGATATTTACAACTCTGATTTGTGCAAACTCATACAGCAAACTCACAACATAGCTTCACAGAAAGCATCACTTAGATTTTCTTTTCATTGTATTCTGAATTCCTATGCACTTGAACAGTAGTAAACCAAACAGCTGTAAATCTTCTAGATCATTATAGCCAAAATTAAGAACTTTACCAGTAATTCAGGTTGACAGAGTGTGTTGAAAGGTGGCATTCTTTTTAGGAGAGCAGCATGGCTACAGCTGATATTTAGTCTTGTGAAATCATATTTCTTTGGAAATCTGTTGCTGAAATAAATATAAATAACATCAGAAAAGCTAAGTTAGTTAAATTACTGTATATATTTTTTACTCAAAAAAACTTTATTTGTCTAGATTATTATCTTTATTATTTATAGCTGACCAGTTTTTGTCTTTTACAAGCTGTCAGTTGCATGCAGAGAAACTTTGTTACATCATATAAACTGAAAATTCATTAAGCAGTAACAAGCCATTCATCAATGTGTTTGCATATAAAATAGGAAATGTAAATACCTATTTTCATTAACTTTTTAATTCAGCTTCGTATTGATATGTATGTGGACTAATGCAATGCGTATGCAGTAATGACTAGAAACTGCCCATTTGTGCATGTTATTAATATACTTATTTAATTGCAATATGTGTGCACGTTGGTGAGGCAATAATAAGCAGCAGTGCTGGGGGTTGATCTTGGCTGATGCCCTTTGAAGGGTCTGTTTTGGACCTGTCTGGATCCAGCTGCCTCTGGCAAGGGGAAGCTCCTGGCTCTTCACACAGAGACAACACACAGTGCAAACTCTACACTAAAAATATCATATATATCATATATAGGATCACTTAGCAACTTGGAAAAAAATTATTTATCTGTTGAATCAGAAGAATCATCACTAGCATTTAATCCTTGGTTACTTTCAGCATATAATCTGCATTCTGGTTTCGTATAAGTGAAATGTTACTGAAATAAGGTTTCCTCTGGTGATAATGCAATGGGTTTGTGTTCTCTATGGGAAATAAGCTGCCTCAGATAAATGTTTCTATGCTAAAATGGCACAGCATCCCAAAGGAATCAGAAGCAGAGTAAGAAGGGATGGCTAGAAACCTTAATATGTTTTCACTGAGACAGTTATTAATTAACTGTTACTAATACTTTTGTGAGAGACAGAAACAACCTTAGGAAATTTCACTTAATCCTCCTAGACACCATAATCTTAGTAAGAACAGTTCACTTTTAGGGAAAGAAAATGGAGAATAGAACAGGAAAAATGTCTTAATCATTTCCCTTACAAATAAGTAAAACACCAAATAATTCTGGCACCAAAAATCCAGCTGCCCTGGCTATGCTTATAAATACATCATGCATTATAAAATAAAACTCTGTATTTGTTTTTCATGCTTTCCAGAACAGTTGCTGCTACTGTTTTATTTGTTCAGTAAATTATTTCAATATCTTTAAACTCTTCTGTAATAGTTAGCTTTTCATCATGCTCATCTTAATGTCCTTAATGATCCTGAGGGGTCTCTTACAGGATTAAAGTAGACACTGATTTTTTTCCCCTCCCTGAAGAAACTCAGAAGTGGCAGTTTTTGCTTTACAGCCAATTTCATTGACACAGGGATAAATAATAAGTGTAAATACCACTGTAAGTGCTCTATGACTTCTCAACAGAAATTGGAAGCATTTTCCTGAAACTAGAATTCCTTTCAATTAGCATATATGAGTGTAAATATTGCAGAATTTCTAAGGACAAAGCACATATATCCAAAAGATGAGTTAGATACAAATATAAGTGAGGTTCCTGATGCAAAGGGTTTGATGCTGGGATTTCATTCCAGCGAGACTGACTAGAAAAATGCTCCAGGTCTTGTACTTTTGATACTAGAGGGTGTAAATAAATCAAATTTTCAAAGTGGGTCCCCACAAAATATTCAAATAATGAGCAAACATTGCAGATGTGGAAATCTAAGCTCAATTTATTTAGTTTATTACAACAAGTGTTAAATTTTGGTCAGGAGTTCATGGAAGTTAGAGCATGAAGCCCATTTTCTGTATCTTTGACTAAATGCTATTTTTTGTGTGTTTTTTAGGAACATCAATATATGTATTTAACCTAATATTTGGATTATACTTAATTTTATGGGGTTAGTGGGAAAGTAGGCAAACTCCTCCCATATTCTTCTCTCATTTATGAGAATTCATTCAATCTGTAATTTTCCCAAACTGAAAGCTGTGTGGGTATCTGGCAACTCATATAATTGACAATCATTGCCTCTTATTTATTTTTTTTATTAATACACAAGCTGTTTGCTTTTATCTTTTATGCTAAATTTCCATTTATTTTCTTTATTTGTAACTGTGAATAGTCAAACTACAGAAAACAAGCCAAATCTTATCTCCATCATTACAAATCTTTGTAAGGATGATTATGTCTGAAAGCTGAGCCTTAGTTTCACCTTTCCTGGCCAACAGCTCACTGAACCCCATTTTATCATGGAGGATTATCATGCCTTAATTCCAAGAAATTCAGGTATGCAGAACTAGCAGCCAAACAAACAGCTGATGGTTCTGCATGGATTTAAAAAGTGTTAGTGTAAAAAAGTGTATTTCCAAGCTCATATCTTGAAAGAAGGCCATGCATCACCACACACTATCATGGGATAAATTAGTGTAGCTGCGCTTCTTTCCAAAGCAAAAACTACAACTGGATTTGCTGTATCCAGTAGCAGGAACTGTACAAAAAACACACTGTGGATGCAACACTCTGAATTATTTTATAAATAAATATTAAAATATTTATATTATTTAAAAATAATCGTATTTATTGTTGGCCAGAATGATTAGCTGAAGGTAGTGCATGAGATCTGCAGCGTGTTGAGGTTTTCCTTCCCAAGTTTCATGGTGATGGTTGCCTTTCTCTGCAGCAGCAGCAGCAGCCTGTGTTTATAACTCAGCAATTCAGTTTGTTTGCCCAACTCCCTTTGCATTCCTGGGACTTACAACTCGCTGCAATATTAGTTCTTGTTGCCAGGGCACTTGGTATAACACTTGACTCTATTTTAATGTACACCTATTTTTGGAGCAGTGCAATGAACAGAGCTTTGCCTTAGTCATTTATTTTGCTCAGACATTTATTTGGAAGATATTAGTTGTGTTAGGGTAGCCACGGATGACAGATTTCTCCATTCATCGGTAGTAGACCAAATATGGCCAAGAGCAGATGCTCAGAGCTGAAATGTGAGCACACAAAGCTTTATACCCTGTGTGTTAGATTCATACCAGATAATTTGCATTGATAATGTGCTCTCACTTTCCTTCATCTTACTCTGTGCTCAGTTGCTTCCTGAGAGCAAGTTGGTTGTAAGATGCTGCTGCGAGTGAGTGGAGTCCTCTGGTTTGGTGGCAAATTGCAATTTTATTCTTAGGTGAATATAGCCAATAGCTATTTGTACTATTTCACCTGTCATATTAATAGGTGAAAATAGCTCATATCCACCAATATCAAATGGATGCTATGAGGGGCCAGCACAGAGCTTCTGAGCATACACTGTGCACTTGCATAACCAGTATACTAATGCTTGCCTTTGGCTGAACAGTCTGATCTCTCCTGCACAGGCTATGCAGTCTCAAGTGAGGCTGCCTCGGGCTTTTCCAAGCAGAAAGTCATGAAATCTCTGGCTTCTTTAGCATGTATTAGCTGACAAACACAGTGTCTGGCTGGAGGCTCAGAGCTTGGCTGTCCCAGCTGTGCTGTTTCAACCTGGGACAAGCATTCCCAACAGGGCTAAAAGCAACCAAATGCCATCAGCAGTTAAACCAAGGGCTCTTTTCTCCCAGGAATCTTTTGTGTTGTCTGTATTTGAACACGGCTTGGCTTTAAATCTCAGCTGAAGAGAGGTAACTAATCACAGTCAGTAAAGCAATCCCTAAAAAATGGGGATTGTGAGTCTCAAATACACTGACACAACAGCTACAGAGGAGTGAATGATGCTTTTGTGGAAAGACAGTAATGCATGTTCATTAAAAGAAGTAGTAAAATTACAAGTGGGTGTGGCAGGATTGTGAAGCTAATCTCTATTTTCACACCATTATAAAATGCCTAGATTTGCTGCTTTGGATTTTACACAAACAGCACGGCAAAACTCTTCAAGTATTCACCACCATTAAGTTTAACTTCATCACAGAGTCAGTAATTTCTGCTTCACTTTTTCACCTACTTCTTTTTGTCTGATGTTTTCTCCCTGTTATTGCAGTTGATACAAACCAGTATATTGATGTTTTTCCAGAGATAGAACACTTATCAGCAGCAATCATTTATTGTCAATTATTTCTAGCTTTTCCTGTTGATCTTTCCCTGTCTTTGGTAGACTTTGCATTTCTGCAGCTGTATGGATTGACTGGTATTTAAAGGAAATGCATATATCAAATAATATATCAATATATCATATATCAATATATCTAGGTGCCCCTGCTCTGGCAGGGGGGTTGGACTGGATGATCTAGGTCCCTTCCAACCCCTAACATTCTGATTCTGTGAAAGAAACTTTCAATAAGTGAGTGATCAGTTTTTGCCTGGGAGAACAAGGGTGCTATAGGGATGGAGATAAGGTTGGTTCATGCAGAAGGGATGCATCCTTCTGGATTTTACTGTGCAGCAATCTCTCTTGGATTATCTAAGTGAAAAAAAAAAATAATTCAGGTTTAAATAACTTGTGGTGTCCGTATCAGAGATGTAAATGAGAAGACTACAGATGAACAGTAGCTTAGGAAGGCACTAACCTCAAAAAGAGATGGAGGCAAAAATATTTCTAGGCACATGGAGATGACCAGTGTGACCAAACTGTTCCCTCAGCAGACATGCAAAGCAGAGAGCAGGATTTTATCTACCCAAGCACGTTGTTTCATCTTGTGCAGCAGTGCTGGTAGCATTCACTGCTCCTCTTTTGTGATGGGAGCATCTGATAAAGGGCTTCCATGTGCTGAAAGGCATCTCTAAACCTACTGAAGAGCAACGTTGCTCTGCAGTAGTTTTCTTAAATGAAGCATAATTGTTAGCACAAAGCCTGGGACTATAAACTGCCACTACGTGTCTCTCTAGGGAGAGATGCACCCCACCACAAAAAGAACCAGGAAACCAAAGAATACCATCGACCAATGGAACTTTCAAACAGATTTATGTTCTTCTGCACAGATTTTATTTGGGTTTCTGAGTCAGTTATCTGAAATGTAGACCAAATAGTGGCATTTATTACTGTTATACGCCACGCAATAAAGTTCTGGCAGCAGATAACTCGTGCTTGATCCATCTTTGCATGTGGTAATACACCCAGAGCGTGTCATTTGTCAGCAGAATGACAATGCCTGTATTCCCTGACTGCCTGGAGGAAAAGGTTTAAATACAACATTGTTTCTGGCTAAGGGGCAGTCATCTAAAAGCTTGAAACTTAAGCCTCTTCTTAGTTTCACAATATCTGGGAGATCTGGTACAGTATGTTCCTACAGATGCCCTGCTTAAGGATGTGGCCACACTCTCCCAAGCTGTGATTATGACTGAGACTACTCATAAATTGTCTTACTCAGGTTCTACAGCAGGATATGAAAGGACTGACATAACCTGACAATTGATCCTTTTAAGAAAAGATAACTAAAATGTGTGAAACCAGCCGGGCTCTGCACACTCTCAGGACTTCTTCATTAGCACTGGAGACCAGTCATTTAGAGGAGAATCCTGTGAAATCTAGAAAGAAACAGCCTGCTGCAGTTTGCTTTTCTCCACTCTAATATATTTACGGTGTTATTGGTATGGAAAGGTCCAGAAGCTTCAGGCCAGGTTATGATTTTGAAGTTTAAATGCAACGTGCAATAGGCTACCTTGCCTGTTCTCTGTCCTTGGTGGAGAACTTGGAAATCCAAAGTAGGTCACAAGTCATTTCATTCTGTAGACTTGACCTTGTACTCAGTGGACATTTAATCCCATCACAAAAACCACTGGATAAAGTTATAAATACCAGTTTTGAAACAGCCCTTGTGGGACAGTATCTTTATCTTGGCAACTGATTTCTGCTGAAAAGGCACCAAAAGAGTTCAGGATAAAAACTCTTCTAAAATACTCTTCCTCTCTTACATCATGTGCACTTGGGGACTGACAGCTGGATATTCCAATGACATTTATTTCTTAGATCCCTGAAGACATAGAAAACACCACTAGGTATACAAACAGAAGATGAAGACCACCTTCTTAGCTGTATAGCTCATTCTTTAAAACCACTGTTTTATTTGTTTTATTTCTCCAACTTTTTATCTCTTTTTTTCTGGTTAGCCCTTTTTATATGACTAGAAAGAACTCAACTATTAAACCTTCAACCCCAATGGGAAAAGGACCTGGAGTGAAGGATAGGAACTGGCCATTAGACTTTCTATTTATGTTCAAACATGATCAAACCCAGAACATTGAGGTCTAGGGTTATTCTAAGGAAGAACTTGTTTCTTTTTCAAGTTGTTCTTACTGAGGGGAAAAAAAAATGTAAACCATGTGCTTTGAGCTGAATTAACTCTAACTTCATTTCTTGGCAGCTTTAAAGGCAAATAGAGCCATAGCCAGAGCTCCATACCAACAGAGCAATCCATACTGAACATCCTTGTTTTCTTTTACATTTATTTGCTTTCCTTTCCGTTTTGAAAAATCAAATGCTGTAGGATGGCACTCTGGAGTTGGGAGGATGGTACATTGGGGTTTTTTTCCTCTTTGGATTGGAAATTAAGTGTAAGGTTAGTCCCTTTAATGGGATCCTTAGAAGACTCAACCCCAGAATTTTAAAGCTCTTCTGTTAACAGTGCACATCAAACACTTGAGAAACTAATTTTTTTTAAGTTTTCCATCAAAGCTATAGGTTTTATTTTACTTTATTCAAGACCAACCTGCAATACTATTGGGAAGCAACCTAGGGGCTTATGGCAGGATTGAGAGGACTCTTCTAACTATCCTGGCAACTCAGGAGCTTAAGAAACCATTTTATCACTTCCATGTAGGGATTTGTGGACCCACTAGACCTGTACTCCAAATGCCCAAGTTTCAGCAAGAATCCAAATAGTGGAGGAGAGGAAATCCATTTATACCAGGAACTTCTTTGTGAAGGAAATAAGTTATCAGCAAAATTAGTTAAAAAAAAAAAAAAGTGAGATAAGTTACAATAAATATTTGACTACCCAAAGCAGTTGGGTGCTTTCCATCTGATGCAAGAAATCAGTTCATACATTTTAATGAAAAAAAAAACAACCTTCACTAGACAATACTGCTTGTGTATTAAGAATATATTTTATGCTTTTATCTTCAGGCCTGTAAATATTTTACTTGACTGTTAATCCTGTTGGCTTCCACTTGCCATCGATTTTTACCATCTATTTGTTGTAATAAAATCATAAAGACTGTAATTTAACAGTTATGCCAATGACATGTATAAAAATTGATAGTTTAGATATCTAGAAGTTAAGTGTAAAATTACATTTACATATTTGTTCAGGCTTTCCCTATAGCTCACAGAAATAGACACTTTCAAACAGTGACCCAACCCCTTCATAACATACACGTGAAACAGGTGGAATTAATAACATTATTTTTCTTTCTCTCTTCACTGCAGCAGGAGTCTGGCTAAATAGTGTAGACTATTTGTCCATCTTTTAGACAGTGGAAATGAAGTGAATCCCATTTCTGCTGCTTGAGTAATCCCCCATAAGGTACAGTCCTGAGCTGGCTGATGGCTCCAGTAGTTACTGCAACCTGAATAAAAGCAATATATTTAGTAATATTTTAACTGGAAGAGAATAACAAATGTCTGTTGCTGTGTATTTCACATCAGACCACATGTTAATGCTGAGAGAGCTAATATAATTACAACTCAGTTTCCAATTTATTATGTTTAATGGTCTCCCTCCCTCCTCAGGAAATAAATGGTGGCATCTGTGATAATAAACTGTTTATTTTTTTATATATTTAACCAGTACTCATCATTTTCAACTGAATTAGAATTGATGTTGTAACTTAGTATTAAGTATGGAGATGGAAAGCTAAATATTCTCGCAGCTCAACCTTACTTCATCATTCTAGGAGGCTATAGTGTCTTAAGATAAAAATGAGTACTGTGACAAAGCAATGGTAGAGCTGGGAAAAAATGCTCTGGATCACTAAAATACTTATCCAGTAGGAAATTGAGCTAAAATATGCTCAGACCACTGTCAGCACCTTCCACTTGGCCTGGGGGAACGTTGCACATGCCCACTCGAGAGCATCCCTTCCACTCAGCTTGCTGTCATCTGCCAACTTGCTGAGGATTGCAATCCATCAATCCCACCATCTGTGCCATTAATAAAGACCTGTGGGCTTTATTAATTAAGGATCTAGAGTCTCATAGTGAATACAGTCGTGGAGGTATCATGATGTGTTGAGTTTCCTATGGAAAATCATCAGCTCATTGCATCCAAGGTGACGTGTCCCAGCTCAGAAGGAAGGGTGTGATGGCACAGGGTGCTGTGCACCAGTTTTGGCTACAACTCTTGGTGAGGCTTAGAAAGCAGCTGGAGAACATCTTGGAGAAGGTTCATACAACAATTCCTCCTCGTGCTTATTGTCCAGCAAGACTTCTTTCAAGTCCTTGTCTTTAAAGCTTCCTACCATTCCAATTTTCCTGTACTGCTGCCAGGTTTTGAGACACTTCTAGCTCTGGCTGGAGGGTGCAAGCCTGGGGGAGGGAGGGTTTTTAAGGGGACTTGTTACCAGGAGCAGGGAGCATGGTTGCCACCTGCTGTCCATGGTAACTGAAACAGCCCAGAAAGGTCACTCTGGAGTCCTTAGTAGTCTGCAGAGTAGGTGATATTCCCTCCTCGAAGAAGACATTTGCCAAAACATGATGTGTGGGCTAGCTGTCTGGGTATTTGGAGAGTCACCTGTGGAAAGTAGCAACTAGAGCAGATAAATCCTGATTTTTCATCATTGTGGTGTTAATTCTGAGACAAATTTGAAGAAGACAAAGCAACCAAAGGAAATCTGAGGAAGCTATCATAAAAAACACTGAGTTTTTTTTCCTCCACATAATGCAAAGCTTTTATTAGGCAGTTTAGTTATTGCTTAATAATTTAATTATTGGCAGTTTAGTTACCTTGCCTAGTTGTTGTCCTTAGTTATATTTTCTCGAGCCAGAAAGAAGCACCAAAGCATGAGACCTAAACCTGGTGGTTTTTTGGCTCCTCTCAAATGATCACCTGCTTTCTTGTGGGGAAACTATTTTTAAACCATGGGCAGACCTGACACACATCACCTGCTGAGAAGAGAGGTGCTTTAATCTGAAAAGAAGAGGATAAATCTAATACTTTGTAAGGCTGTTAGAGGATAAATTCTGTGCTGATTATAGACTCTGCTGTCTCATTTACTCCACTTGCATTCCTCCTTTTCAAGGAGACATAGCCAGTCTGAGGAAACTGCCTCTGTGATTTCAACTAGTTATTACTTTTAGCAGGGTTGTTTAAACACTAGAATTGAAAATGTCATCATTAAGCATTAAGAATTTTAATTTTAACCACTGATGGTTGCTCAATTTGAGATAACTCAAAGTTTTTTTATTTCAGAAAGTGCTTTAGTCATGAGTAGCAAATGACAAATACAGTTACAAACTCTAAGAGAAAAAATTTTAAATGGAAATACCACAAACTTAGTTTTTAATTAAGGATTCTTATTGATCATTTAATCAGTTTAGTTCATTTCCTCACCACTCTGGATTCAAGGTATAGATTAGTACCTCAAAATTGTTAAATTTAACATTAAAATTGATGTTAAATCTCAAACTGTGCTCTCTGCAGTACTAGTATTCTTCAAAGCCAATGCAATGAGCAAATTGCACCATTTGCTTTAGTATATTTAGTAATTTAAAGTACGTTTTAAATGAAACAAATGTGATTTCCTTAGTCCAGAAACAGTCTAGTTTAAAGAATCATCTCCTTGTCTAGTGTACAATGTGCTGCTGACCTCGTCTTCCTCTGAAACATGCAGAAAAACAGTAAGTTTTTTCTCCTTGCTCAGAACACAGCGAGGAGAGGATGTTTATTTCTTGCAAATCATACACAATTTAGAGCAGTTGTTTCCAATTTGTAGTCAGTCATCTGCAAGGAGCACAGCAGACATATGGTGTGACTTCCTTTCCTTCTAATGATTGAATCACATGAAATGACAGTAAGAAACAAGAGAAAATACACTCCCAATATTCTTTTTTTCTCTATATAAACACATTCTGGCATTGCCATGGGGTGGTTGTTTAACTGTTGTCTGCGGGGATGATCCATTAAGCAGAGGTGATGTCAAACTGATGCATGTTATGCAGTGTAGGGTGATGGGAAAGATGTAAATATCCTCACATCCTTGAGATCAGCTGAGCACTGCTTGTGTGGCTCAGCTCCCACTGATCCCAAATAGAGAAAGAGTGCAATGTGGACAGGTCAAATGCAAAAGGATCTCTTCAAGTATCTCAATAAAGTAGTAGATGACAGGAACATTGCATTGGAACCATTTAATGGACCTAGATAATTTAGAAAATGCTAATGGACCTAACTTAAGAATTTTTAAGGTGTTGTTTTATGAGTGTCTTCATTTAGCTGGCTGTTCTATCACCCTATGGCAGACACCCCCACACCCCAGGTGAGACCCTTCAGGGATGGAGGCTGTCAGGAGAGCAAACCATCCCCCAGCAAACTTGGTAACTCCTAGTGAGCTCAACATCTATTTTCTGGAATACATCTGCTGGCCAGCTTGGGTCAGCTGTCCTCCCTTTTGCTTCTCCTAGCTGTAGGATATGAGTAACTTGGAACCACAGAAGACCTTGATCTCTATGGAGACCTAAATACCACGGCTGGCCACAAAGGAAAACAAAATGTTTTATCATTTTTTCCCCCTCGCTGAATTGGGTGCTGCAGCCTTCTCAGTTTTCTCAACCAGCAAATGGATCCAGTGAAACTGGGACAATGAGAAAGCAGCTCATCCATTTTAATAAGTGGATTATTAAACTGAAGATTACTATTAGTCATTTTTTATTAGCTTTGCATGCTGTGCACAACACAGCCAGTGTGAGTGTGGCAGAGAGGTGTTCTGTCAGCAAGTTTGGAGTAATTCATGTGCTAACAGCTACCATTTGACTGAGCACCACCGTTTTTATTCTAACAAAGCTGTGATTGAGGATCTGCAATCAAAAGCTTTTTTTTTGCAATTGAATTTGTTCTGCAATCACGTTCAGGTTTAGAGTGTTGCCTAGAACAAGAACCACTTAGAGTTAGGGATGTGGTACCCAGCTTAGGCCTTTTGTCAGGCTGCTCAAGGAGCATGTGACTGGAAACTCATTGGAACTGACCATCAAATGAATCTGCATTTGCATAGGCAAATATTAATGGAAAAACTAATTAAAATTACCTTATAGTGCTTAATAACTCAAAGCAAGAGTGGTGCAGTGAGTTAGAAATGTCTATTGGGATAGCAGTGTCAGGATTATTACATTTTGGGACACATTTCAACTGGTCATTTTTGTTGGCTAGATGCTCTGATAATGAGCACCCTACCTACTCAGCACATCATTAGCATTAGATCAGGGTGTAAATATATGAATGCCACAGGTTTACCTTTATAAGCCAAAAAAACCCTCCATTTTTATGCCAATTCAGTCCATGATGCATCACTTTCTAAAGTCTGCAGTGGCTGAAACAGGTAGCTCACCTGTCTCCCTTTTCAGATGGACCCTAGCCATCATTCCAGGTCAGGATGGACAGTGCTCTGAGCAACCTTGTCTAGCTAAAGATGTCCCTGCTCATTGTAAGGTCCCTTCCAAGCAAAATTCTCTGATTCTAGGGTTCTACTGGATGGAACTCACCTCCCATTGCTTTTTCTGACAGCTTTGTGGTCAAAATTTTGATATTCTCTTTTCTTCTATAAGTTGAATTGCCTTGACTCAGCTTCCCACAGCCCTTATCACATCACCAGCTTCTTCATTGAGCTTAGATATAAATATTAAATATTTTCATCTCTTTTTCCTTACAATCACTCAGTGAAATGGACCAATTCAGAGTATTGCTGTCTTGTACAATTGCAGTGTTGATTTTTGAATCTGTTGAATTCCCCAGATGACTGTAAGCACACTGAACAACTTTGAAAGTGCATGATGCTTTCTCCAGTCATTAATCAGCTTATCCTTCTGGAGTTTTTAGGAGAATAATCAGAATAATCCATTATGGCAAATTAATAAATTCAGTTTCCTTAGTAAGCTGGGTTTTTTTATCTCTCATGCCATGTTCTGACTTTATTTGTACTTATATCTCTCTGAAGAACTTCACTTGAGTCAGGAGATTTATTTTGGATTTACACCACTTGAAATAAGAAAAATATTTACAGAGGGATCTGACACCATGGATTTTAGCTCATTGTGGGGTATAATCTATTCAACTGTAAGCTTTTCCATTTGTTTAGCAGGTGGAATTTTTGGACAGAATTGGAAGTGTATTGCAATTGCTTCCCTTCAAATGCCCTTTTGTGGATTTATTCAAGTCCAGATAGTTAGATCTTAAAAAGACCTTTTGGAGAGGATGTTTGAAACAGGCAACATTTCTGTCTCTAAACTTTGTGGAAAGATTTGAAAATGTTCTTTTTTTGTTGTTGTTGCTATGCTTTTTTGAGATAGAATGCAAATTATACTAGTTGATAAAATGGTTAAATGACCTTGATTTTTTTTTCCCTAAGTATTTTCCACACACAGCTTCAGTAAGACTGATGTTAAATAGAAATAGACTTTTTAATTATGAAAAATGGAGAGACATTCTTTTTTTAGTGATGTCAGTTGAGCACTCTGTATTTCAGGATATAGGAATACTCCCCAGGAATACTAGTGACAGTACAGAGTATTTTCACATCACTGCCTGTCACGTTCTGGTTTCTCCAGCAAAAACAAGAGGGTGAGAAGGGAGAAAGGTGGAGACCACCTTTTTTTTTCCCAGTGGTTATTCCTTACAGTCTTGGCAATGAGCTTTCTGTCCTCCCCGTGGTAGCAACCAGCGTTTTGGGAGCTGCTTCTTCACAGGTATAATTGCCTTGGGACGGGTTTAAAACCAGAAAAGCCAGGGAGGGGGGTTCACAATGGGGTGGGGGTGGTCGGGAAAGGCACTCAGAGATGCAAAGCACTTTGTGCAATGTTCCCTGGAGTCATTAGTCACTGGTGCAACAGCCCGCAAAGCAGAGCAGGTTTTTTTGTCTTCATTTCCAGAGTGGAAAAATCTAAGTTGCTTAAGAGACCACTGCTGAGTTTAATAGGCTCAAAATTAAAAATCTGCATCTGCCAATTAAGGTTTATGAGTTCTCTGACAAGATAGAACCCCGGGGGAAGCTCCATGGCTGGCTGCAGATATCCCTGTGTCCCACGTTTGCATTCCTCTGGCCAGAAGCTGTGGTAGGAAATCCACTCAGGCTTCCTCCAGGAGGCATGGAGAATCAAATGTACTTTGCTGACAAGACCGTGCAGCTTCTGGACCAGAAGTGGGGGTTTTGGGGTGTTTTTGTAGTTGTTGTTAGGTTTGGGGGGTTTTCAGCTTGATTTGCAGGGTGTGTGGGCAGATCAAGTTGGCTCTGCCTGGACACGCTCCCATAGGATGACTGAAATGAGACAGGAGTCCTGTGGGAAAAAAGGATGTGATCATTTAACTTAAGCCTCTATTATAATCACATGCATAAAAGGCTGAATTAATGCTGTGCAGGAAACTTTAATATTGGAGTTCTCCAACTTTTTGGAAAGGGTGATGTTGCAATCTTAATAAAGATATTTTACATATCTTTTGTGTGTGTATAAGCTCACACACATCTATAACTGAATATTCCACCTCTTTAATTATCTAACACTTCAAAAAATTCTATTAACGTTTTAGGCTTTGCTATGAATTTGAAGCAATGGTCCAAAGAATAGTATTAATAACATGTTATGTAAAAAATATCTCTCACCTTTAAATTAGTTCCCTGACAAAATCAGTGATTTTGGGCCAAAAAATGAAAGAGGAAGGCCTTATTTCACAACTGACTGCTAGTCATTATTCGTAGCATTGTGATGTGTCCATTCCTAAGAAAATAGCTTTTTTTCCACCCCCCATAACGTCAGTAATTATAGTTACCTAGTCCAAGGTCTGCTGTGTCAGTTACTGTTCCAATATAATGACACGACTGAAGTTGAAGTTGCTACTCTGGATGATGTCACACTATTGTTATAATTTATGCATTGATAATAATAGGATTATTGTTTTTTATTCATTCTAAAGCAGCCAGATAGTTTACTTTTAGAGCAAGCAAGGTAAATGGCTGCAAACACCATTTTTTCTTGACAATTCAAAACCTTTTTTATAAGTACATTTCATAAGTTAGAGTCCCATTAATGCCTATCAGTACTTCAGATCATTCCCTTTGTTGTGTTCCCTTTTCAACTGGCAACGTGGGATATCCAACCCCCTTTAATTTCAAATTCAATTCAAATTGAAGAATTTAAAATCTTGTTTAAAACTTTTCAGAAGTCCTAGTAAGCTTCTTTGTGCTACACATTTGTCTAGTCTCTTAGTTCAATTCTTTCTCTGTTATTGTGTAAAGTATCAGTCAGTATGCAACTCCAGAGTATTAAATTAATAGTACTAATTCCAAATATTTGCTACTTATTCATGAGAAATGTTCTTTAAAAGGTCCTAATGAAGTTCTCCTTTACAAAACTGCTTGACAGTGGCAGGTATGAAAAATACATATAAATATAAATACAAATAAAATGCAGAGCTTTTAAAATGACTGTAAGGAGTGTAAAGCTGAGGATAGAACCAAAATGATAAAATGGAAGAGGAATTCACTCCATCAGCCAGTTCCCAGTTATAACCATCCTTATGTTGCACTCTGTTCATTAAGGATGGCAGAGCTAAACTGAACCCAGCTCTACCTTTCATTAGTGGAATTTAATAATCTCCCATTATAGCTCAACCTTTCTATTGCTATTTTTGCTCTTGCACAGCCCCATTATTAGTGCCAGATTTGCAGCAGCAGAGACAGGTGGAAGGAGGAGCTTGGCTTGGAACCTTTCATTAGCACCATGAGGAACATCCATCTTTATATATATATATATATATATATATATTCACCTTTTAGAATAGCCATTAGCTTGCTAAAAAATATTATTTGGGAATATGTGCAATATATTCCATATATATTGTCTCCCACACACCAGTGTTCTGCACATGGAAATTTGTACTTAACTCATTTCTCATAGAAATATGGTGTATTTTACTCTTGAAAAAGGCAAACAAACCAATCAAACAAAACCACCAGAAAGGAGAATTTTTTGCTATTTTTTACTACTACTACTTTTTACTACAGCTACTTTTTAATCATTATTTTTAACTGATTGCTTCAACACTAACATTAGTTGTAAATAGACAGAGGAAGGTACAGGAACAGTACAGAATCCAACCCTAGGACAGAAAATCCTATGATTAATCCAACAAATAATAAAACCAGTGGGAAAAAAAAAAGCTCTGCTGTCTGAACTAATATCTTATGTGCTGTAAGGATTGTCAGGCTGTCAAAATGTGTTGGTTTCAGCAAGAAAATATTCTGTTTGAAGGGTCAGATCACAGACAATTCAGCTTGGGAATCAGTGGTGAGAGAACCTAGTCATCAGATGCCAGTGAGTTGCCAGGGGAAAGGTTATCAGTCAAAGCACAGGAGCACACCACTGGAACTCTCTAACAAATGGCTTTTCCATTCGAAATGTTTTCTTAATTGTGTGGCAATAATTACTCAGGGGGATGTTAAGACTGGAAAATATGACAACAGCTATTGAAATGTACAATCAAGAAAAACTGTTTCAAAGAGACATTCTTTCCCTCCTTACTAGTAAAGCAGAGCAAACTCAAATATTTAACTCCTTAAATGAATACACTGGATTTGGCAAGAGAAATAGCTGTAGATAAATTCATTTTTTAAATCTGAGGGGTAGTGAGAACAATCTAATTAATTTCAGTGATTATTTGTTTCCTTCTATGGACTTTTTTAGCCATACCTATTTTAGATTATATGGGTTACTTATGTGATCTCAGTAATACCCATCATTGGCTCAGTCTCCTTTTATTCTGATGTTGTTTTTTGTTGTTTGTTTTGGGTTTTTTTATAAATAGATATGCATTTTGATATGCAGATGATCAAATTCTACCTCTTCTCTAGGTAAAATAATCAATTTAATTTAATTTTCCCAAAGAAAACCTAAGAGCAAACCAAAATGACATCTTCAGTAGTTCATCCAGTGAAAAAAAAAAATAGCTTTGTATTCTTGATAGTTTTAGTTCATTCCTCTTGTCTGATGTGCTGCAAATTTCTGGACTCTAGTACCCAAAATATTACAAGCTGGTTTATTTGTTGTTCCTTGAACACAGCCTATCTCCTCTCAGTGTCTGTAGAATCAATTTCCTTTTAAAAACTCTATAACCACTGAGTCCAAAAGTCTTGATACCCTTCCAGCTACGCAGGCCTTTGAATATGAGGAAGTCCTAATTCCCAAGGAGAATAAATGGTTCACTAAATGATCACAGTCTGTTAACCCTGAAGCATCATTTTAGAGATAGAGCTGTATCTGCAAAAGGACATGAGTGTTTCAATGTCTCCCTAAGTACAGTATATTCATATTCATCCCCAATGAACTTCATCCTGAGTTTTACACAAAATATTGCCCAGAACAGGGTCTAGAAATTAGCTTTTCTTTTCATCCAGTAAGCGTTCAAACCCATAGGTATTTGATTTTTATACTTAAATCTAATTAAAACTTGTTTAATCCAAACTAGAATGCCATCAGGAGGAGGAATGCACTCCATCACACTTGTATGGACTGTCTCCTAAAGGAAAAAAAAAATAATTAGTTAAATCTCAGTATTTTAACTGGTTCTCCTCCCAGGGGAGGAATGACAGTGAACATTTGACTAAAATAAGGAAATTTTTTACATTTTAAGCCATTTCTTAAGAGATAAGAGAGGATTAGGGCTATGGATCCTCCTTAGGGAAGGGCATATTCCATCAGCCAGCAATACAAAGGAAAACAGTTTTCTTTTTATTGCTACTCTTTGTGTTTGCAATTGGACCACCCACCCCTCGTTGCCTTTTCAGGTAATACCACCAGTCAGCTAGCACCTTCTGCTTGCTGTAGGGGCATCTAGGGACACACTGGTCCCCATGGGAGCTGGTGGGGTGCAGAGGCAGTGGGTGGGTGATGGAGGGGGTGCTGCAATGCTCTCCCTGAGGACACTGCATTCTTGCAGCTTCACTCTGCTCAGAAAGAAATGCTGAGGTTTACAGGGATACAGCAGTCCCCTGTAAAGAACACCACCCAACAGCAAGCCCCCCATAAACACTTCTTCCTCTACCCAACTCCAAAGGACGTATTTCTGTGCAGGGTGCTTTTCCTCACTTCACCAATTTCTTTGGCTCTCGCCACTTTCTGATGGGCAAAGGGAGCAGGGACCTCTCCATGAAGCTCTCTGACCCCAGCACAGCCTTCTGAACTGGGTCACCATTGGGGTACGCCTCAGGCATTCCCTTTTTCCCTCCTCAATAGTGCCAGTCTTTGTTGGCCTGGGCTTGAATGAATCTTTTGGATGAATGACGTATTCCTTGACATTATCCCTGGTGCTTTCACAGAGAGGGATGTGAAAGTGACCTAGCATTATTATTCATTGGAGAGTCACTGATAAACCCCCTGTATTTACTAAATTCTATCACGCTGTGATACATGGCAGGCCACGTTTCTTGTAAGCAATATGTTGGCTTGGAGAAAAAGCTGATTTTTTTTCCCAGAGAAATAGATGAATCTCTGCTTTTAACAGTTCTAAGAGCCAGAAGTGAAATAAAGCAAAAGATAGTGAACGCAAACGGGGGTAAAGTTGGATGGACAAGGTCTAGTTAGAAAGAAGCACAACTTAACTGCATTTTACATATCTTAATGTGTAAAACCAAATTACTCTGCACTGTATATCATCTCACACACAAAAATCCTTCATGTCTTCAAAAAATAATAGCATGTATCATAGAGCATATACTCTAGGTTGCATAACTGGAATGGTACAGATATATTTGGTACTTCTTATTCAATCTTTATATATAATCTTTATATATTTTTTATTTTTTAATATCTATTTCTATTTTTTAATATAAAAGTATAAGTATTATTTTAGTGTAAAATAAGTGTAAGTAGTGTAATTTATTAAACAACAACAAAAAAAGGGAAACTAGAAGGCAAGAACATTGCCAAATTGACACTAGGGTGATTAATTAACCAGGAGACGTGAAAACCTTACATGGTACATAAAAACCTGGCCATGTGGGTTAAGAATGTAACTTGCACCATTTACTCCTGATTATACCCTAAGAAGGGAACTTAGTTTAGAGAAGAGGTAGATAGTTTCCTTGGAGAGATCTGTGGCTGGTGGAAAAACATTCATACAGAAGAGACAGAAAATTAAGTGCCCGTGGCTGACATGACCTTTTTCATACATCAAAAGGCACAAGTGTACAGTTTGCAGTATGAATAGGATATGGGTGGTTAATTCTCTTATCTGCCTTTGAAAAATGCCAGACTATGTGGTTTCCTTGTGAGAGGGAGAAGATAAGAACATTATGAGGTGCATTGTTTCTTATAATGAACTGGGATTCTGGGTCCATATCACTATTTTAGTCATTACTGGCAATTTATCTATGAAACGTACGCTATAAATCTAGATTAACAACATAATTATGTAGCCATAAAAAGGACTATAATATAATGGCACACATATATTATGAAGTTGAAAACAGAAATAATTCCTAATAAAACTCTCCTTCTTTCAGACAAAATAAACCAAACTGCTACAGAACGTTTGGAAATGTAAATATATTTTATATTATGAATACATTATTATAATTATTTAATTCAGGTATTACTGAAGCAGTGTGATTCCTAGGAATGATCATACACTAAAAGCCCAATCAGGGTGAAATAAAAGGATCAACATCATGCTTAGTGTCATCATCATAAGTATAGAGCCACAAACTCAGATGCTGATATGCAAGCCTATTATTTCTTGATGACCCCTTTGTTTCTATTTACAATGGTAAATTAATGGGAATCTACCTCTGAAAACCCACCAGTGTTATCTGAATGATCTCCTAGGTGTTTGAAATAATTCCTAAGCAAAGGTGTGAATTCATCCAGGGTGTCAGCTTCTGAACTAACTCATTAATTACATTTGTTAATAAATCAGCAATGATTCCTATCATTGATTCCAACTGCTAGCACCAGAAACAGAAAGGCTTGGTGAAAATGACAGCAACAGAACTCACTTGCCATCTGAAAACTGAGAGAAATCCAAGTGGCTCAATATGTTTAGCTATTAAATGCTATCAAAGAGTGGTTTGGTTTGGGAATTTAAATGTGAGAAACAACAAATTACAAGCAGACACGAGTGGAAATCAAAAGTGGTGAATCTGTAATGGAAGCCACGAGCTGACTGTGGCTTCAGCAGGGATTAGACATTTCTTGTCTTCTCCTGTCTTCAACTCAAGAGTGGAGTTGTTTTTGAGCATTTGGAAATCATCAGTATCTTCAGTCTTAATTCATATATATATACACATATAAAATAATATATACATCAGTATATGAATATATACATACAATATATACATCAAGCCTCCATGCAGACGTGGCTAACGATGGTACAGGGCTGACATTTTGGTTGTGGTCCTCACAGGTATTTTCTGACAGCAGTAAGGCTCCTTTGAAAAGCATGGACAAGAATGGTTTTTAATTAGCACTGACGCTTATGCCAGTTTTCCCTCATTAATTCTCTTTTCCACTTCAAGCTGCCCCTTTCCCCACGCTCTTATACTGAATACACCCTTATAGTGAATTTTGCCTCAGTCTCTGCTTTTCAGCTATTTCATTTCTGTATCAGCAATCTTCATCTCACTGCCCAGAATCTATTCCACTTTTCAACTTCCCTCCTCCTTGTCTCGGCTTTCCAGACCAGATTATCCCAGAGACTCTCACACATCCCAGCTCTTTGATGAACTTGTCTCTCCATCTCTTACCCCACCTATTTTCCATATATTGTCTTCTAATTTTATGCTAATAAACAACCAAGTGCTTCTATTCCTATTTCCCTTTCTTGTTCAGACACAGTCATGCCTTTTCATTTCCCTTATTGACTTCCGAGCCCAGATGCAGTTCTCAGTCTCAAGACTCTTTGTAGCATCTTTATTATCCCTGGGAAAAAAGTTTTTCATTCCTCATGGGATAGTTTCTACTTGCCAGGGTAACAGGGACTTGGGTTCTTGATGCCCATTTGCTTCTGTCCTCCCTCCACACCTCTCAGCCCTGGACTGTGTACACTCAGCCACTCCGTAGTGATGGATCAAATGCAGAGCAATTGCTGAGGTGGCAGAATATGATCAATTCTCCTTTGATGATGGAACGTGAACTTTCTGACCAGCATTATCATCAGCAGGAGTATGGGAATACGCTTCATGAGCATGAAGATTTTATCTTTTAAAAGGAAGGTCTGCACTGATAGTATGCAAATTCAAGGTCTTTTAGTGCAACAAAATCTGGGAGACCAAGGAAGAGAACTGTAGCTTTAGCAAGCTTTTGAAGGTGAGAAATTAAGCCACAAATACCTCTCTATTTCTCAGACCAGTGCAGATTGCTGTTAAGACTTTCACAGGCAGCATGAAGTTATGCCAGGCTCTAAAAGTTCCTAATGGGCCTCTTGGATGGGATCCAGACACAATGCAGTTCAGCCACATTCATTTTCATAGGCAAGGTGGGTACAAGGTTTTGACAGCTCTTTTTCCTGCTGGGAGTGTCCCCAGTTTTGAGGGAATCCCTCCCTGGAAAGATGTGACCTCTGTTTACCTCCTTTAGAGCAGGTGAATAAGCAGCAGACTGTCTCAAAGTTGCAAGATTAATTTCAGCTAAATACTATCACAACCATTTATTTTTTCACTTTTTTTTTTTTAATGCTTATTTTTGAAATCCAACCCTGCATACGAGCCATTTCCTTCTCTATCCTGGCACCATATCAAAACCACTTTCTTCTCAGTGGATTCTTCTAAACATCTTAATGGCTGTGTCAGCTTCCTGTAATTGTTCCTCCAGTATAGGATTTCCTTCATCCCCTCCTACCAGCTCAGGCAATGTCCTTCTGGTTTATGCTTTAAAATGCTTGGACATGAGACAGAGACAAAAAGAAGAGGCCAGTGTATACTGAATGCAGACAGTTTTAACAACAAATGGGGAAAACAGAGACCTGGACTATTCTTGCCCTCCCTAGGTTTGCTCAGGATCTTTGAGCTATCTGTTGCCTTTAAATGGTTGCTTGATGATGACGTCTCAGGAAAAGGAAAAGGAAGCATGAGAGCATTGATGAGTAACCAAAAATAAGATAGTGATGTAAAGAATAAAGAGGCTGCTTGGACTAGGATAACTTCCATGACTATTTAGTATTTAGGCTGCATTTTTCAAACAGGAATTAACTCACAACCTTCACTCCAGTGATCACAGTGAGAGCTGAGTATCATCTTCACTACATGGTACAACTAACTTAAGAATAAAATCTCCAGTGGCATGAAAGTAATCCCAATCAACGTGTCAGTAGCAAATCTGACTTGAAACCTCAAGGTATTTGCCATAATAATAATAATATTTGCCATAATTCGCCTAAAGGTAAAAGCCATACAACGTGTCCACAGTAGAAATCCTGCAGGTCCCAACTTACATTCTGATATCTTGATGATGTTCCACACATCAAGAGGATTTCACAGGTTTAGAGGATATAGCACAAAAGTATTAAATCTTCCTGGAAAAGTGGTGACTTTGAGCATCAGTATTTCTGAAAAATATCTGAGTTGCATTCTCTCAGCAGGCAACCCTTCCAAATAGTTACACAAATGATTAATTCATCAGGAAAGAGCTAGTGACTAACAGGGTGACCTTTCTGTGCCAGAGGAGCTCCCATGGTTCATAAACTGACCCCATCTCTTTGCCCAAGATTATGCATTTTGCACTTGCTAACTGCTCTCCTTTGCTGAGGATGACTAGTGTTGCTCATGAGAGGAAGACTCAGCCCACCTTCCAGCACCTCCACCTCTCTCTAGTGGCTGGAACATCCCAGCTAGTGGATCCTGGCCATGTCCTAGAAAGCAGGAGGCTTTCTGCAGTGTCCCTTGCTAAAGCTCTCCTATCTCACAGGGAAAATAATGTAGTATCTCATCAATCAAACAAGGAATTGTCAACACTATCTATGACTCTTAACTTGCTTAACCAAACACTTCCTTTCTGTCTTTTTTCCAGCCATTGTTGGTTTTTTTTCTATGAATTTAAGTATGTCACCATATAAATAAATGGTGATGTCAGGTGAGTCATGTCTGCATGGAAACAAGGAAATAAATGCCAGTTGTATGCATTTGTCTAGCTGCAGAGACTGGCAAAAAGTTCAGTAACTAAAAGGACAAGCCAGTTGCTTTCACTTTTAAATGTTAAGAATTTAATATGTGAAACTGTTGAACAATTACTCCTGAATTTTAATTCTAGGAAAAAAACAAATTATGCAAGCTGAGCTTTATATCATACACTGTATTCTTATTATTTTAACTCTGAATGGGAGAGAAAGATCTTCCATTGACCACACAAACACAATGTGTTAAAGGAGAAGGAAACAGCATGATTAAGAGCCTAAATGGTGAAACAAAACTCTTTTGCTTGAAAATGTGTAAGTGAAATCTGCCTGGAGGATGAGAAATTCAGGTGTGAAATGGGTGCAGCTACAGTTACGAATTTAATAAGATATGAATTTGTTTTTTCCTTCAGTGTGTAGTATTGACATGCCTGTGGCTGCAGGCACATAAAAGACTGAATATAATTGATGTGCTGGCAGCAGGCAGAAAATTGTAGTATATTAAACATTTCTTTGTAATTAATATAGTCGTGATTATGCCTTTTTTTTTAAGTACTGATGAATCTCATGTGTCTGTGAGAGAGGAAAAAATGTCTTATTTAATTGTATTTTTTTCCAATACAAATACTTCCCATAACACCAGCAAATTCATCATCTTTGGGAGTGTAGTAAATACATTTTTCTGTCAGATATGTGTTTGTTATTTGGTTTCTCTCTCCTGATTAGGGGAGAAATACTGTGTTCAGTGCTCTTTAATATTTTTGGTCTGTTATAAAAAAAACCATGATGTTCCAAAATGCCTCTGTGGGTGTGACCCACTGTCATGAATCAGGTCAGATGGAATTGTAGGTGACAGTCTTTAATCCAGACCATGACTAAGACGTTTAGCTGTACCAGCTCCAAGTGACCTGCATAGAGGGACTTGGGTGTACAAACGGATGGAGATATCTAAAACTGAAATCTGAATTTCCTACTCTGCTGTCAGCTAATAAGGAAACAGAGATAGACTGTCACGGTGAGAAATGACAACTGTGTTGAAAGGGCAGGGTACTCAAATTTCCTTCTCTACAATTAGGTGTTTCCTGAATTGTCTAGGTAAAAATAAATAACATAGCCAACCTCAGCTGGTATTTATCCTTTGGGTGAACCTTTCCTTTAACCTCTGCTCTTCCAGTTTTCATTTTTACCTTATTGTAGGTCAAGCTCTTATCACTCCAAGGATTCTACACAAAATTTAATAAGCTGAACAACAAAATATGCTAAGTTGAAGACAATAGCCTTGTTCAATGATACACCTTGAGTGCAGACCCTTCACTGGTGAGTCAGAAGAGTAGGGTTCCAATTGCTGGACATCCATGTGAATATAGAGGGATATTAATCTTCAGGATAGGGCTGGGGACAGCCCAACCCTTTGGAAGGGTATCTCAGGAGTCACCGCTACGAATTTTAAAAGAAAAAAATAAGTGTTTTTCTGCCTTGC
>JAABNV010015148.1:2062-19039 GCA_033439845.1 Ispidina picta | reverse complement strand
CCAACCCTTTGGAAGGGTATCTCAGGAGTCACCGCTACGAATTTTAAAAGAAAAAAATAAGTGTTTTTCTGCCTTGCTGAGGTTGAGTACTGGAATCCCCCTCATACTTTTGCCACCAGCTCATTTAGACAATCCCCTGCTTGGTTCATCTGTTGCTCATCACACTGGAAGGGAAATCAGGGTATGTGACCTTCAGATGCTGGTTCTACCCCAGAGAGAAAGTCAACAAAGTAAATATTGCAGTGAGGACCAGGGCACTTTTTGGTAGAAAGCCTAAACACTGAACTTCAACTGAATACTTGGAGGGTGTTAGTGCAGAGAAAAGGACATGATGCTTCTGTGTGTTGTGTTTATATTCCTGCTGTACACTTGGGCTTCACTGCTGGCAATGTTCAGGCAGTTTAGTCGTTAGAATGGCAGTCAGAGATGTATTGTGACAACCCCACATCTATTTACCTTTCCCATCATTCCCTTTGTGGCTGAATCCCTTCACAGGGTTTCTCTGAGGAAACAAACTTGAAGAGCAATTCTCCTTTATTGTTTTTGTGTGATGACTGAGGGCTCGTTAACTTTGGTCCCAACTAGGTGACATGAACTCAGCAATCCAATTTTCCCCTAATTCTGGATTCAGTTATTGTTTAATTCCCAGATTTCTAGACTGATGGCTTACTCTTTGTAAGAAACTGTCAGCTTGGAGAGCAAGGAGGAAGAGACAAACTAAACTGAGAGCTCAAGTGGTATTTAGGAGCTTTAATGTCATGACAAGATCCCACAATTCATATCAAGCAAATGACATTCCCACCTTTCTGCTATTTTGGTATGATCCCTACACAACAATTAAAATTATGGAAGTTCCTCAGGTTGACAGGGACAAGAGGGAAAGAACCAAGCACTAAAACCATTTTGATGGATCACAAAGGATGGGGTTTCTTCAATGAGATGAAACCATGCATTGTGCCTTCGCCCACCTTTTATAAAACATCTGACAGGAACAGCTATCCTCAGCCCTTTCTTCTGCCTGGCATTTTATTATCTGCCAAACAGAATGCATTTGGTTTGCTTAGGCATGATTCAGCCCAGGATGGAGGGAAGAATAAATAATACAGCTGATTGTAGTGACACTAATCTCCTAGTTAATCTGGGAGTGTCCCAAACCTTGTTGTTAAACTTGTAGTCGTGGGTTTAGCAGTTGCCTGAAGCTTGGCACTGCAGGTTCTTCAAGGCAATGTGATTTTTGCTATGGGTTTATGACGTAATGGGCCCCCATTTCTCTTGACATCTCCCACTGCCTTTTGTAATAGAAATCCTTATTATAATATTAAGCTTTTGGGTCAGGAGCCAAAGGATTTATGTGTGTGAGGATTTCTGTCTGTGTCCCAGCGTTCTGCTCCCCAAGTCTAATTTGTGACCTCTGAACTCATTTGGGCTGAGATGCAGCTGAAAGTCAGAATAACACGACCAGTAATAGTTGTAGTGGTGTGAAGACACAGTGCTGTATGGTGAAGAACACACAAGAGGGCTTAAATCTGTATTATGATAATGAAGCCTGGGCGCTGAGAGCTATAATTTCCACTCCTGTGCTCTGAGTTTCAGCCAAGTCAGAGTTCTAGGGAAAATTAACTGTTGCTGGAAATTTCTTGATGCTAAGTTAAAAAATGAAAATAGAGTGCAGTGCAGGAAAGATGTCTGGGGATGCCCTGGCTTTGCAAGTGTGGATATGGAGGGGCAGCACATAGTATTTCTGGTTTTGATGCACATATTGTGTTTATTTTTCTTCTTTCAGACAGACACACCTCAGCCTAAGTTAAAGCCATCTCCATTTCAAGCCATTACAGTAGGTCTCTAGAAACCATAGTGTTGGCAGGTTTACCAGAGGAACATGTTCATCTTGTCTTGCTTACTCTGGCTGTTCAAACAGAAGTAATAAGTGAGTTGTCAGTGCACTGACCTGCACACACTGCCTGTAGGTGGCTGAGGAGCAATGGCACACAGCACTGGCTCACTTCCTTCCCTTGAGCTCCCCAGTGTTTTCTAGATAAAACCATGATGCTCCTGCTACGTCATAATAGGAAGGAAGATGAACTGCTTCCCTTGGTTTCCTTTATGCCAAAATGTAGCTGTGGTTTAGGTTTTTTATTGCCATAATCCTATGTGGAACCACTGAGCTTGAAGCAGAGATGCCAACCCTACCTCTCTGTTGCTGAATGAGACAAGCACGGTTTTCTGACCCTGAGAGCAACCTAGCCACAGTTATGCTACGTAGTGTGTGGCCTCTGAGGAACCTTGAAATCTTTTAAGACTAAAACATAACTCTATTTTCTGTTTGGTTTTGGTTTGGAGGTTTTTGGTTTGGTTTGTTTGGGTTTTTTTTTCCTTAGCATAAAGGATCTGAAAAAAACCCTGTGAATTACACTGGGGTGTCATCAGAATGTTTTCATACATTGCTTGCTCTAGGGTACAGCACAAGGTGTCCCTGGAGATGGAAAGCTGGGATGGTGCTGGAAGACTGTTGAGGCTGGAGGGAACAAAACCTGGTGCCATGGTGTCTATACTGCCTACTGGAATTGATCCCCACACGGGCTATCCCTCCAGCCAGGCTTAGGCATCACTTCCCAGAGAACTGGCATAAGCCAGGGCAGCCTGGAAGCTTGCTAGCAATTAGTGTGGATGATCACCAGGCCAGTGCTCAAACTTGTTCCTTGCCCTTGTTTTACTCAGCAGCATGGAAAGAGCTGAAATACCCACACGCCCTAGGATTAAGTTGCCAAGGGAACTGCAAACATTGGCTTAATTGATTGGGACACTTGAAAGCACATTGCTTGAATGATATTATGCAATATTTGTTTGTCATCTAAGGGGTCAGTCTTCTTGTGTGGGGGTGGGTGAAGAAGAGCTCAAGAGGCACATTGGAGCCATAAATATCCAGGGTTTTGGCAAAGTCTAAATAGACTTCCCTGTCACTCCTTCACTCAGATGCCTTGCTCTTCTCCAGCAAGGTCACCTTATCTCTCTTAACTCCCTCAATTCAGGAGCCAGCCTGTCCTTGGGGAAGCTTCACTGCTGTTTCTGGTGCTTCTTTCCAATGGAAAAGCTCTTTTTAAAGCAGGCACCTTGGCTTAACGCCATACGAATTGTTTATGGAGCCTGACATACTGGAGAGCATGGGAATTGTGGGGCTAAGAGCTGTGATCCTGCACTTGTCAAGTCTTGCCCTTGGTGCTCTGTGCTGACCCTGCAGCATCCCCAGTGTGGGCTTTTTGCAGCTGCTCAATACATGAGGTGCTTCTGCAGGGTCTTTTCTCCTTCTTATTTCATTATCCCTGCTCTAAGGAGTGCCCTCAACTGATGCTTAAAAGGTGTGCACGCCTATGGGGGTCCAGTTTGCCTTTCCTTCCTGCTTCTGCCCATGTTTTCAGCATTCAACTACATTTAATGTAAAAAAAATCTTTATCTGTGATCACACAGTCTCATTGAACCTTTCAGGGATTATCAGCTTCTAATCCTCTTCATACCTGACATTTTATCCTGATTTGGGGCAGAGGGAGTGGCTCCAGTGGTTAATATGGCCTGTAGTTTTTTTTCCTCAGGCACATCCTTTCAAACCTTACACCTCCATATACATTACAATGTCAAATGCATTTATTAAAAAGAAAACAAATCAAAATTAAAAAAAAAAACCAACCCACAAAAAACAGGCTGGGCTAGAAATGAACTTTCCCAACTCACTTTTACAATTTAAATCACAAACCAAAAACATTTGAAGAACATACAAAAAATAATGCTGCTTTTTTTTTTTGTTTTTGTGATATTTGTGCCTCTGGTCTATTTATGACTAGTAAGAGCAATTTCAGTGGATGTGCCTCTTTGCAGAGATGAATGGGATTTCACAGATGGATGGAGAAGATGATTGCTCGTGCTTCTCAGTCTTGACAATAAAGGAAGGATAGGAACATTTGGTCTATGTGCCCTTAGATGCCTATGTGCCAGCAGTGCAGCTTGGGGAGGCTGGTATTGCTCTTTTTAATGACCTTTAGCCTACCTGGCACACTCCAAAGCACATCCAAGAACTTGGAACTAAAGAGGGAGAAATCATCAAGTAATGCTTGATCCTCCTTCTGGATGCATCAATAACAAAAAAAAATATTTCAAAATATCTGACAAGACCTACAATTTAGCTGCAGGATTTAATAGTGGGAGATTGATGTGTTTACTGTAATGGCAGTAAATTGGCTGTATATCTTTGCAGCTCAGGAAATGCCTGTGTCTGGGGGAGATAGAGGCAAGTTACATCTAAAGGCAGATAATAAAAACAAAACGATCACACCAGAACCATAAGGAATAATTAGAGAAATAGATTAGGGGGAAAAAAACAACCAGAGAAGGTGGTGTAGAAGCTACTCTGAGCCTTGTTCTTTTTGTTTATGCTGACCTGAAATTGTGATCTAACTGTAGAATATGACATGGGTTTTTTGAACCAAGAGAAGACTGAGGAAAAATTTCTTGCTACAGGATTTTACTGAATGGAAATTCTCTGTTAGTGAGGAGTGATAATATGAAAGAAAGAGAGAGAAGGAGGGAGAGAAAGAGAGAGAAGGAGGGAGAGAAAGAGAGAGAGAAGGAGGGAGAGAAAGAAAGAGAGGAGGAGGGAGATAGAGAGAGAAGGGAGAGAAGGAGGGAGAGAAAGAAAGGAGGGAGATAAAGAAAGAGAGGAGGGAGAGAAAGAGAGAAGGAGGGAGAAAGAAAGAGAGGAGGGAGAGAAGGAGAGAGAGGAGGGAGAGAAAGAGAGAAAAAGAAAGAAAAAAAGAGAGAGAGAGAAAGAAAGTTTCAGAAGCCTCTGCTACAAATTGCCTTTAATTTGAACCATAATATCTTGACAATTGAAGGAGTAAAAATTCCCACTGCTGACTGAGATAATTTTCCATCTGCAGAACTAAGGAAGATAGTAGCTGACTTCTACATGCAACTGACATGCTATTTACAGATTTGTACATACGTTCCAGACAGTGACATTTGAAGAAATTAAGCAAGCTTAGCCAGATGGAAAGGAAAGAAACCTTTTCTACTCCCCCTCTTCCTCTTTCCCCCGGGTTATATGCAGTGCAGAAGCCTAGAGGAAGAGAATGGTGCATGGAGTACATGGCACTTGGAATTCTTCTAAGGCATCTGCTATCTGCATTCCTTGCTGGGAGAGATTTCCCAAGCTGCTCTGAAGAAAGCTGCTTGCCAAAGGGAGAATACCAGAAAGTGAAATATTTCTGCCTCTTGTGCAATCACAAGGAAGTGACCTCGGGCAGGACCTTGGAATGAACTTTCTGTGGGTGGCACATGTGTGTGGTCATAACAAGCCACTGTGAACACAAAATTGATGCCTTATCTGCTGGGCCAGCCCTTCTGTTATTTCACTGCTGTAGCTCCTGTTCTCACTTGTCTGGTGCTTTTAGCAGTTTGGCAGTCCCTGGTCACCAGCCTTCCTCCATTTCTCTGCTCTACACTCTTCTCCCTCTACCTTCCTCTCAGAAATTTAACTTTTAAAGGTACTGCTGTTCTTTGGCAGCTGAGTTACAACTGAAATAACTCTATCAACATCATAGAAGTTTCCTTTTCTGCTGTCCAGGTTGAATTCTTTGTGCTGCATACAAGATTTTTAGTTGCTAATAGTGAAGAAAGGCTCTAGGGGTTTTTTTTGCCTTTTTGCTGATGTCTTTTCAGTCGTTTTTACACATTAAGGAGAGAGCTGCAGGGCCTATTGTAAAGATACACTCTCAAAGACAAGTCATTTCATTCTCTGCCTTGTGTCTATCAATTATTCCCTCACATTTCTATAAGAATATTTCATCAAAACCAAGATGATGGGGTTGTAATAATAATCATCACCCTATCTGATAATATGCTTCCTAGAGATTGAGCTGGCAGCTTGACAGTCCTCTGCCAGAGTTGCTACACCCTGCTGATAAAACTGCTGTTTCCATCAACTGATCCTGACAAAAACAAGTTCACCTCTGTTCTGAATTTCAGACTTGACCTTGGTGGTTCAACCACCATACTGGGCAAAAAAAATGTGTAGTACAAAATCTGGATACCTAAAAAAATAGCCTTTTTCTTTTACTATCTGTTTATTCTCTCTATTTTATTATTCTTTTCAACTGCTCTGTGGTATGGCCACAAGTCAAATTCAACATTTTAAAGCACAGGAAAATGCCCCACTAATGGTTATAACTCTTATTTACCTGGGCACAGCATCTCTGTCCTTAACCCCTTTGTGATTGAGACAGCCTAGCCAACTGCAGTCTGGGGTTCAGTCTAACAAGGCAAAGGTTGGAAAAATGAGGAAGAAAGCTGAGGAAAAAGCAACAGCTCTGTTGGGCTCACTATAAAATCCTGCCAAAACAGAGAGAGCTTTTGTTTTTGTGCAGACACTGTAAATACAGTGGATGCTGTATAAATATACTGAATAAATACAATTGTCAGCTTAGGGCGGCACTGGGACCCTTCTATAAAACCACCAGTCTTCATAAATTTTTCAGCATTTAGTGAATAAATTATTCATTTTTCAGTTGAGTAACTCAGCTCCTGGACTTGAAGAATGATATTGGAAGGCATCTGCAAAAAGCTACTCTTGGTTCTAACAATGTTATCTTGGAATTACATGTTTCTGTAAAGCAACTGTGCATGGAATAGGGACCTCAAACTCTGGAGAGCTTCCAAAATAAACTGCACCTCAGGATAAGCATCTCTAGCTGTTCAGAGAGTGTTCCCAAGTCACCTGAGCATTTGTCACCCCTCTTAGCACTGCTGGGAGCATCCCAAGGTTGACATCGTGTTGTCAAAGTGAAAACCCCTGATTTACTTTGCAAAAACACCACTGCTGTGGATCTCTCAGTGGCAAGAATTAATGAACAATTCTGGATTATCTGTCATGGAATCAACCATCATGGAATCCTTTCAGTTGGAAATGACCTTTAAGATCATAGAGTCCAACCATTAAGCTACCAGTGCCAAGCCCACCACTAAACCATGTCCCTAAGCACCTCATCTCCATGTCTTTTAGATGTCTCCAGGGATGGTGACTCCACTACTTCCTTGAGCAGCCTCTTCCAGTGCTTTACAAACTCTTTCAGTGGAGGTGTTTTTCCTAATCTGCAAACTAAACCTCCCCTGGAACAACCTGAGGCCATTTCCTCTTGTCCCATCACTAATTACATGGGAAAAGAGACCAACACCCACCTCACTACAAACCTCCTTCCAGGTAGTTGTAGAGAACAATGTCTTCCCTCAGCATCCTTTCCTCCAGGCTAAACAACCCCAGTTTCCTCAGCCATTCCTCATAAATCTTCTTCTCTAGACCCTTCGCCAGCTTTGTTGCCCTTCTTTGGACACTCTCCACCCCCTCCATGTCTCTCTTGTAGTTCAAAACTGAACACAATATTCAAGGTGTGGCCTCCCCAGTGCTGCACATAGGTGCACAATTACTGCCCTACTCTGGCAGGCAACACTATTTCTGCTCCAAGCCAGGATGCCATTGGTTTCTTGGCCACCTGGGCTCATCTTCAGGCTGCTGTAGATCAACACCCCCAGGTCCTTTTCCACCAGGCAGCTTTGCAGCCACTCATCCCCAAGCCTGTAGCATTGCACGGGGTTGTTATGACCCAAATGCTGCACCAATTCTCATTTATAAATGAGATTTGTGTGCAAGAGCACCTAGTGAGTTCTAAGGGCGAGTCTGCAGCATTTCTGATTGTTGATTTAAAGATGAGGAGGTACTTAAGACTCTGAAGCAGCTTTTTAATGTGTAGTTCAAAAATTAATAAATAAGCAAGCCATGAAGGAACCCCGGAGAATGAGGGTAATGCTGCTGCATGCAGAATAAAGGTGTTTGATGGCAAAGTTGAGATGAAAATCATTATTATTGGTTACATCTAGGCTAAGTCAGAATCCTGCTTTAGTGTCCACAGTAACCAGCTGGTTTAATCACTGCTGCTCCTCACAAGTTCAACCTGTGGAGAAAGACCACATGAGGGTACAAGGTGGCAATAATCTTTCTTAGAGAAGAGTGACATCATACAAAACTTTAAATAATTGTGATTCTCCAGCCTATACTATTACTGGAGAGGAACAAAGTCACAGTCAGTTTAGGTTTCCTTTTAAACAATGGCTCGTGTCACAGGACAAAGGATTTGTCATTTGCTGTGGGGAGGCTAAAAATAACAGTTTGCTCAGACTAAGGTTTATTCTGTTAACCATCCTGAAGGTTTCTTCCTCTCTTCTCCCTTGTGAGGGGTGAAATCAGGGGTTATATGCTTGAAAAGGGTCATGGAAAAATAGAATTATCTGGTGATTTTTTTTTATTTTAAATAATGTTTCCTTATATATCATTTGCATAATCGCATGAAGAAGATTGCATTATTATGCCCGTATTTAGTCCAGGCATGTTTGTGATGCTCTTCATATTAGTGTATATCTCATTCCATAAATTATCAACTACCTCAAAAAAAAAAAAAGTGGTTTCACCATCCACTCTTCCTTTCAACTAGTTTCTGACAGATAAAAGGTCTCCTGGTTCATTCCTTCTGTATCAGGGATCTTTTTGTGTTAATGCTTTGTTTAAACAGATGCTAAATAAAATTACAAGCAGCTTGCACTGTCTGCAAACCGGTTCTGCCAGCTCGTAAACACTGATAATTCCCTCTAAACTGAGAGAATACCTGAGGAGACTTTGAAGCCACCCCGTCAGATCCTCAAGTGCTTACCATGTCCTTGGGCATCCTTTGCAACATCCACTCATGCAGATAAATTTCATTGAGGTTAGGCTAATGGTGTACTTAAGGCTACAGCTCGAGCTGTGGTGCTCTCCTTTTTATCAGCCCTGGTGCACAGCTCTCTTTGATCTGCACTTATGCAGCCCTTTCCAGCTCCAGATCTCAAATAGCTTTTCAAATGGTAATGAATTCTACCCATTCTACCCTAGGGAAACTGAGGTGATGAGAAATTACAGGAGATACTTAGGTTCACAAATGCAGCCTACAACTGTAGAGTTGAGAAGAGCCCAGTGAGGCCACCGATTCCCAGCCCATACTGGTACTACAGGTATCTGATGCACTTACAACATCTCTTGCCATTAAAAACTTCCCTGGTGAACAGAGATGTCTGGTGCTGATGGGAGAATGCTTGGGATGCTTTCCCTGGATTATGGAGCCAGTAATTACTGCAGAGGGGGAGTTGCTAATTTTTCCAGAGTCGGGAGCCAGAGCAGAGTTTTCCTTTTCAAATTAGTGGTTCGAGATGAAGACTGAAATCCAGCAGCAGCCAGAAGGGGATAATACTCACCAAAGGCAGGATGAGACCAATTGTCTGTGTGAGGGAAGAGAATCAGCTTCCAGAAACTTTGGAATTCAGGAAAGCTGCCTCACACTGACCATGATTTGGAGTTGTTTTGCTCCCAGATAGGCTCAAAAATCTACTCAAGCTCTGCTGCTCACCCTTTAAATATTCAACCTCTGCAAACTGGCATCCAGATGTGGAAGTGCTGGGTCAACACCTGGTTGAACAAAACCCTGGCAACCAGAGTGTATCCATCGTGCTTCATCTCCATAGCTGCAGGAAAAAAATAAGGACATGCTCATTATTTCATAAAATTTTCTGAAAGAAAAGTACCTTTCAGCCTTTTTCTGCCTGAGTTTCGATGATATCCTTGAGATATGTGATATCTAAGCAGTGCTTGCACTGTTAAATAGGTGCTGAATGAATACAGAAGATTTGGTTTATGTAGATTTCTCTGTGGGAGAAAACCATTTTAATTTACAGTTTTGCTCAGTTGAATCATTGGTGCTTTCATAAACATGAGAAGGGATTGGACAGTTTTTTTTTATCACTGGCTTTAGGTTGAAATGGCAAAATCAAACTCATGTAAATTGCTTTCACATAATTATCTGGCTTAACTTCAATGGGCATTAAAAATTACTTGAGGTTCACAGCCTACATTCTCAAGTGACTGTTCTTTCTTTAAAAAATCCATTTTTATACTTAAAATCTCTGAATGAGAGGGAAGAAAGTATGTGACTGAATGTGACACAGACAAATAAATCTCCTATTATTTTGAGCAGTCCTAATATGCTGATAATTGAACAAATAGTTCCATATTTTTCCTTAAGAGCAAGTCATAATAAGAAAAAATAGTTCTGGAACTGAATGCCACAATAGTCTATGTTGTAGTGATTATTTACATATTTTGTAGCTCCCATAGGAACAGAGCACTGTCCTGAAACCATTCCATGAAATATAATCAACTCCAGTTTATCTTTTCCAGTACAAGAAAGGAATAGTAAATATGCAAATAAGATGACAGCATCCCTAAAAAATAATAATAATATGTAATGCTACTCTCATCTGAAAATCTTAAATGGATTTATTTTTTCTTTGGAGCAGGACTAAATGAAGTACAGTAGTGCAGTTTACATTTTAGAGAGTCCACTCTCTAAATTTTTATAGGCATTTTTGATTTTTAAAGGCATTTCTCTTAAAGTATCCAACCTGAGCCATGTTTTAGGAAAGCTGAAAATGAAGAAAATCCAAATCAGGGTGCACTTTTCCAATTTTTGCTTGTCTAGACAGCTGAGAAGTGCTAATTCACCAGCTCTCAGAAACAAAGAGGTTATATTTTACAGCATGTTTGCATAATAACATACTGCAAAAGTATGTTTTATATATAAATAAACAATAGAACAACAGAAACTAATTTCATATATATATATATAATGGTTTTTAAAATATAATACAATTTGCCACACTTTGTGGCGTTTAAAATACACTGATTATAAAATACAAGTGCATGAAAATATGAGAAAATACTTGAGCCCAAGCATGGAATGCTGGAGTTTGAAAAGTTAAAGTTCCTGACAATCAGTGTTGTCTAGGCCAAATATTCACATTTCCTTCTTGCTTTTTAACTAGTTTTATTGTAGTTAAATTGGAAATCAGAGGAAATCTGTATGCATGAGACTGCAAGATTATCTTTTTTCATAGTACTATAATCATCTGAAACAATAACTCTTGAGAAATAAAGTGAATGTGTCTTACGACCTAAATCTTAATTATAAAGCCCTTCTCCACGCATAAATCATGAAAGAAAAGAGTGTTTCAGTATAAATTTAGAATTCTAGCTATAAACCACAAGGAGATAATACATGACAAGGAACTGGTCCCATCCCCAATATATTTCAGGCAACTATCTGAAATATTTCATTCATATGTGTTATTAACCAGATGCTGTGAACTCCAGGCCACCACATCAGAGGATTTTGGACTTTTCTCACCTTAAATGTGGCAACATTGACTCAGTTAGGGAAGAGCAGAAGTGCAAAAGGTGGATATCTGGAGAAAACTCCCAGCACTGAGCATACCAAATAATAATAAAAAGCATTCAGTGGAGAGAGTAGGACTATGAGAAAAGAAATTGTGTTACTTGATTCGTTTTCAAACTTAACCCTTAATAGAGAATTATAAATCTAAAATCAAAATATCATGATTTTGGTTTTAGATTTATAATCTAGAAGGAGAATCTTAGAATTTATAAGAATTTATAATATATATTCTAGATAATTCTCTCCATATAAAATATTATATATATTATAATTCTATATAATATATAATATTATATAAAGACTATAATAATATTATTAATTTATAATATTAGAGAAAAAGAAAGTTTTTTAAATTTGATCACTTTTTTTTTTCTTTAACACAATGACTTGCAAATTAAAAGAAAAACACTTTGCCACAACATCTTTCCCAGGGTAAGGAGGCCTTCTAGTGGCCAAAACAATGAACTTTATTCTTCCAGGAATAAGCATCACTTCTCCAAAGGCGTGTGAAATTCTACTCAAATTGACATGTATAGAAATTGAAATTCATATATTGAAATTCAGTATGGAAAAAGACTTTAAGGATTTAATGAGCAATTGTTCACACCTTCACATCTTGCTGTTACTGCCCAATTTATTTTTTTTTGTAACGAAAGTAAAAATTAAAAGTATTTAATCCTAAAATAGCTAGATTCTCTTAAAATTCTTAAATTATATGATGACAAGGGATTGCTTCCATGCCAGTGCTTGAGCTAGAATAAATTTTCCCAGCAGACACACTCTTTTATTTAAGATTTAGACATCCCTTTACATGTTTTGAGAACTATGGGGAGGCTTTTTAGTTTAGGTGATGCTGGGAGATGCAACCTGATGAGCAAAGATTTTTTGATAGATTTTTGGTGCTAGTTTCTCAGCTGATTTGCTGAGAAAACAGAAATTCTCAGACAGACATGCATGAGCTTCACCAATCCTGGAAAATTCAACATAAAATCCCAGCTGTTCTGTAAAGCAACACCAGGATTTTCTAGACATTAATGAAAAACCTTTCAGGGTGATGGTATTGTAAATCTAAAAAAAAAAATAAAAAATTTAGACTCAATTGTAAATCAATTATAAAGTGATTATAATTGTAAATAAATTATAAAATCTACAATTTATAAAGTAGATTTAACGTGTCCCTCAGCATTATTAACTACAGCCATCAGGTGGCAGCCCATAGTAAAGTAAAATATTCTGAGTTTCTGAGTGAGTGATGTGTCAGGCAACTTGCTTTTCATCTTGTTCTAAAATTCCAAAGAATAAAATCAAGTTTTAAGATTTTCTTTGGTTGTTTCAGGATTGGGGTGTTTTTTTGTCCTTTCTTTCCAACTCACTGTAACTGCACAGACATGTCCCAAGAGTGGATGGTTTTTCCCTCCAGGTTTTGCCAGAGCTGCCTGACTTGTGATTTATTGATAATGTGCTTAGAGGTTTTAAAGCTCCTTTGCTCTAGCAGAGATTTATTTAATAAAAATTAGTTTGGTGCAGAGAACTCGAGTGTATTGATATAGGAGAATGGCAATTTAATGCTGTGCTTGCACATAAAAAATCAGTGGATGTTTTTATTATTGCATTAAATTCCATGCAAATTATGATTTTATTAAATTCCATGCAACTTAGTGATCATCCTCCTTGTTCTTTGCGAATTACTTTGAAAGAAAATGAAGTATTTATTTGTTTATTTAGTACAATACCAGTATTTTGGTGTCACATCTGCAACACAAGCTTTCTCCTTGTTTCTTTCACGTCCTGAATTTTTTTCTCTGGGAAATGCTCTTAGAAATAGCTCCAAAGCTTCAGATTAGACTTCCACTGCTCAGAACCTTGTAGTAAAAATTATCATTATTTGGAGAAAACTAGTGGTAGATCTTTCTTTTCCAGCTCTGTTCCAAATAGCTGCTGGAACTTCGTGTTTCATGTTCACATTTGCATATCACACTAGAGCTCGGGCAGAGATTTCCTTGCCAAACAGGCTTTAGTGAGAAGAAATCAATGTTTTTTAGCTCATTTCTGCTGCATCTGCAAAACCAGGCTGAGCAGACATTTCTTGTCAAGCCATGACAGGGAGTTAAAAGATGCACTGACTCACAGGGTGTCCCAAAGATGCTATCAACCCGTGATAGATTGGATTGCAAAGCTGAGAATAGGTCTTTTCATCCGGGACAAAAGCCATCTGAGATCCATTCCAGACTCTCTTTTTTTTTCACAATGGGGTCTGCAATATTTTACACATATTTGTCTTCTAGCTTTCCTGATTCCCTGGCTACACTGGCAGAACAGGCAAAATTTATTCGAGTTGTGAGTATTTTGTTAGTTCCACCGTTCAGAGTTCACCTTTAATTTATCCTCCCATCCATCTTTTTTTTTTTTTTTTCCAACCAAAATCCCATAACCTGGTAAAAAATTGTCTGTTGTGAACTCAAAACCAGATTTTTTTTCTTTTTTTTTTTTTTTTTTCAATGTTATGACTTGGCTTCTGGCTGGAAACCAAGTTCAGGAGGATCATGATTCTCAGAAATACAGATTATCTTAATGTAACAGACATGAGAAAAGACCCAGGCTGGCCAGCTCTCTGAACTGGGAGATTTACCAGCTGGTGCAAACAGACAGTGGGAATTTATTGATACCTAGCTTCCTAACACACTGGCCTACTTCTTCTCTTTAAAACGAGCATCCTTTCATTTGATTATCATTTATTTGGCTGTTCTGATCCCCCCCTCAGACTGTGCAACCTCACTTTATTGAAGGTCCTCACCAGGACCTTTCTATTGCTGTGGTCCATAAAACCTTCATGTGATTCTCTTTGATCAGGATGGAAGTGGAAGCCCAACACATTTCTTGACAGTTTTATCTCCATTTATTAACCACAGGTACATAAAGCAGGAGAGCTGTGGAGACTCTGGCCATGATGCTGGGTTTATTCCAACAAAATGTCACTTCTAGCCAATCAGTTTCTCCTCAAAGTGCTTGCAGATTGGGAGACCTGGGCAAGTGTTGGGCAGGGTTATGACAAAGAATTCATCTCTCAGGTCAGCATCTCAGCACTCCCTGGGGACACAGCCCATTTCTTTCTCTCATAGGCCAAGAATAGTCAAATAAAAGTCTATTTCTGACAAAACACTGTTTTTAGAGGAGGTCTTTTCTAATGTTGAGTGACGGTCTCTCCCTAACTCCACGTTTTCAACTCCTTGTGGCATTCCAAGACTGGGCATGTCTGTGTGTATCTGTGAATAATTTCCTAAATAAGCAAAAAAAAACCCTAATAGGAGTAGCTGAATAGCTTCAGGGTATGATGCTCGTATGTGTATAGGATTCTTCTGAAATTAAATTTTTGGAGACTCATTTAAATAGACTATTTTCCCCCTCCATCTGTAGACCTTTACTATCCAGACCCATTTGATTTCTGGACTTATCTGAAATTTTCTGACTTATCTGAATTTTTTTTTTCCAAGGTTATCTGAAGTGGACATGGAATTAGAAGGGAAAGTTCTGTGTTTCTCATACTAATTTTGTTAGAGGATATTTTTCCAGAGCAAAATCAATGGTACACAGAACAACACTTTGATGTTCAGATATTTTTGCATATAAATGGAATAATGACTCGTTCATAAAATGAAATCATGTGTTGAATAACTGAGCATCCTTACATTGTTTTACTTCAACTAGGGAAAGATTCCTGTTGCCCGTTGCTTGCTGCCACATCTCACCCAGGGGACAGCTGCAGATCACTTGTGTATTATCTTAGTGAAGTTATGTGTGTGTAGAAAAGGAATGTTGAAGGCTTGAGTGTGTATCTTCTCACCTAAAAAAAAAATATATGGAAAGTTTTTGCATATTGGGGAAAAAAAAAAAGGAGGATAACTCTTTTAATCCATGAAATTGGACTGCATTATTACAATACAAATTCATCTAGGAAGAATCCAATGTTCTCAGTGCAGAATATATCTATTTTTGGCAGCCAGGAATATGTGCCAGAAATTCAGGATTCTTGACAGTTCTGCTACACTTTGAGTAACACCCAAAGGCTGAGGAGGAGCGGGCATGTGCTGGCAGTGTGCTGGAGAGCTGGCATGCACGGTGTTGCTTATTCCTTCTATGGCTCCAAACCTGCCCTTGCTCTGGTGAACACCCCAGGTCAGCTGTTTGGCCACGTTGTGAGAGGGCACTAGGCCATCTGAACAGGTGGCCACGGGCAGTGACACAGAAAGATGCTCCTCACGTGTGCCTGCCCAGGGCACGGATTCCAGCTGGACCACGCTGAGCTCACGCACACTTAGAGTGATGTGCAGTCATTAATCCAGCTCTGAGCTGGATTAACTTTAAAAATAGCTTTTTCTGACAGCACAGTGAGTGTTTCTGACCCATTTAAATTTAGCAGAACAGCACAGGAGCAAGAGAGATTGCTGGTAAGCCTTCGGTGCTCAGCAGAGTGGATCAGAGCAGTGCAGACTAATTTGGAGCAGCCAGCACAGAAACAGGCACTAATGCTCCAGAGTGGAGAAAGTTCTTCAAGCAGCCTTGATACAGTAGACAAAGGTCATGTCTGATTGAATTTATAACTCTCAGAAAGGAGTCTAAAACCCCAGCCTGTAATTCTAAGTGTAGTTTAAATAAAGGAGTAAAAAAAGATAGAACCCAAGAATGAATTTCAGAAAAAAATAGTTATATTGCTACTATAGTTTTCATTCACTAACAGAAGCAGTTTCATGCACATTCAGCTGTCACATTAAAGGTTCAGGTGTGTAAGTCATCTACCTTCTTTCTATATTGCTGGAACCTAGAGCTGAGCAGCAATGTAATCAATGTAGATTCATTAAAATAATGAGTTGACATCAGCAGGAGCAGGATTGTCTGCACTGTCGTCTGTATCGCAGCAACTTAGTTACTGGTCCTTGACTGCATCTTCAGTCTCAAATATTCCAGGAGGGAATGGGAGGAGTCATTTCAAACTCTGTTATGACGTGTGAAGCACATTCAGTCTTTTTGGTGTGGTTGTGCTGGGGAGATCCGTGCCAAGATGTCCAAAAATATTGATATAGTTGCTTGAATGAAGTCACTGGTACCAGAGAAGCCACATCCTCTTTGAAAATTTTTTTTTTTTTCCTTTGCAAACATGTTTCTCTAGATCTGTTTCATGCACAAGTATTGCTGAACTTGTCCTTGGACATCTTTAATACAGTATGTGGCATTTCAAAGATGTTTCCCACCAAAAGCATCTTGACATTTCAGAATGTGATAAGATCATAGTGTCTGTGAGCAAATAACTTCTCGTTTTCACTTGGCTCTTTTGAAAGACCCAATCTTGGCTGAAGCTATTCTAAATTCAAACCACTAGAAGGCAAACAAGTTTGGGGTTTTTTTTTTCTGAGTAGTGGCTGAAATTGCTGCAGAGAGGCTGTTGGTGAGAGTTGAGTATCCCTTGCAATTGCAGCCATATACACTTGTGTCAGTATCTCTGGAAGTGACAGCCAAAAATACACTAAATATTAAGGTTACAAGGGATTCTTGTGGCCAGGCCTGCAATGTAGGATATAGGAAATGTCTCACTCCAGTAGCTGATTTCAATAGCTGTAATTAAAAA
>JAABNV010015147.1:41677-57763 GCA_033439845.1 Ispidina picta | reverse complement strand
GTGCCAGAGCCTGGCAGGGGCTGCCCAGGGAGGTTGTGGAGTCTCCTGCTCTGGAGACATCCCAAACCCACCTGGATGTGTTCCTGTGAGACCTCATCTAGGTGTCCCTGCTCTGTAGGGGTTGGAGTAGATGATCTTCTAGCTCCCTTCCAACCCCTGACATTCTCCTGTTCTGTGACACCAGCCCTCAGCAGTTGCTCCCTAGGGAGAACAGACTCACTGCAGCACTTGAATGTGGGGGGACTGGGTCTTTTCCTCCTCCTCATTGCTCCCAATCAGCCCAACAAGATCAGGAGCTTCTGCAAATGAGACTCTGACAATGGAACCACTGTGGGGTTTGATACCTGTTTTGTGCAGGGTCAGAGGCACTGATCTTCATGATCCCTTTTTGTCTTCCTTATCCAGACAAACAGAGAAGTGCAGTTTGGTTTCCAGAGCTCTTCAGAAGCAGCTTCATTGGAGGGAGCAGCTGTTCTACCCCAGGTAAACAGAATTCCACTTGCAGATGGAATTTTTGGTTTGATATCCAAGTCATGACAACTGTGAGGATATTCTGAACATGGGAAACAATTACTTGTTCCTGCCTTGACATCCTCAAGGCACTGCTGGCTCTCTATTGATGGCCAGGCCTGGTGTTCTGCAGCAGTGACAACTGGTGCTAGTGCATTGTGGTGAGATTAATTCTTCCAGGGCTCAAGAAATGGATGTCTGGGATTAATTTCCCAGGCTGGTAGACAGATGAGTTAGTACAGATAATTCACTTCTTTTGTTCCACATTTTTGTAGCCAGGATACCTCTTATTTTTTTTCCCAAGATGAAATTTGTACTAATCAACTTTTCAACTGTGTGGCACTTCAGTCATTGCCTGCTGCTAGAAAAATACCAGCTGCTTATGCACCCTATCAGGAAATTCTCAATTGCTTTGAACATATTGTGAATATAATGTTAAGGGTTTGGGTTTTTTTTAATAGAAGGCAAACTTTTTCCATTTGAAATCTGGAAAAGGAGAGCCACTGTGAAAGCTGCACTTTCAACCTGGGTTGTGAAGTCATTCATACAGCTCATGAATAGTGTGATTCAAGGAGACAAAAAAAAGCCAAAGTCTGTAAAATCATAAGTAATCTGTAGCTTAGGGATAATATTAACTTCCAGCATAATGAATTTCAAAACCTCCTTCTTCCACCTAAAAGCCAAATGCTGCTTGCAGCTCTAAAAGCAGTAGCCCAGCAGCAGCAGGCCAGGGTGGCTTCAGGAAACTGATGTCAGTGCTTGTTTCCCAGCAATGTGGAAGAAGTGGGCTCTAAAATAAGCCTGAAGCACCCTTGAGCACCCAGAGAAGAGGGACCTTTGTCAGCCTCTCATGTTCTCAGCCTTCTGCTCTGAGCATAACCCAGGTTGTGCATTAAGCACAAGCAGTTCATCCTCTTCTGGAATTCCAAACTGCCTCTTGGGCAACTGCATTTTCATGTCAGTGGCTGGGGGAAGTTCTGTGTTACTGTGCAAAGCAAGGCTGGAATCTAAGAGCTATGGTTTCTGTTATTAAGTCAGAGGATTCAAAATTACATCCCATGATGATCTGCTCAATGGTTCCTGGTAGCTGGTGAAAAGCTTGGTGGATAGTCATGTAGCAATAACTCCCATTTCTTCTTTTTCATTCTGAAATCCCCTTGCTTCCCCAACATTAATTTTCCATGTAAGCAATAGCTGCAGTTGCCAGAGGGATTTGATCTAATTGCTGGTGGTAGGAGACATAGCTGGTAATTGCAGAAAAGCAGAGGGAGATGTCCAGGAGATGATCTTCCATTAAGATGTGGCTGTTGCTATGGAATACTTCACTAACCACTGTTCTGCATGAGAGCACTAGGATGCAGCATTTCAAAGAAGAGGTTATTTTTAAAGCAGACTCATTTCTCTGCCTGTGAGAGCAAAATCAGATCACCTCTCTGAGGAATACTCATTTAAAAAGCTCCTGTGCTGGCCAACAGACATGATCAAGAATATAGTTCATGAAGGAGTCAAGAGAATGAGAGTCCTCTGCCATCCCAAGCAGCAGGGCAATCAGGGGCTTCTGTATCCAGCTCAGGAGCCAAACCCTGCTCTTGAAATGGAACAAAACTTCTCCTGCAGACAGAAAGATTGCCAACTATCACAGCAAACAGCAGCTTGCTAGAGGCTGCTGTCCTCAGTTTGAACTTCAGAAATTCATTCATATCAGAGAGAACACGATTTTCTGTAGTTTGAAGGATGTTTTCTCTGCAGAGAGAGGGGTGCAGAATGAAGAAATAAATGGTGGTGCTGGATGCTTGTGGTGGCCACAGAAGTAAGTGGGTGTCCAAAGCAGTGCCAGGTGCTGTGGTCACCCTGGGCTTTGCTGGAGGAGCCAGAGCCCTGGGAGTGCTGTAGCTGCCCCAGGGCTTTGTAAGAAGAATTGATTGCCGTGTCACTGTCTGTCTTTAGCTCTTTGTGGAGTGGAGTCTGTGCATCAGGCCAGTGGGAACACTGAAGTGAGCGCCAGAGATGAATGAGAGATGCCAGGGTCTAGTGCCCGCTTTGCTCCACTCCAAACCCCACGTGTCGGGGCAGTGCCTGCGCAGGGTGGAGCACGGGAAGGTTTCCCCATGGCGTGAACGGAGAAAAAACTTTGAAGGGAGAAACAAACCAACATCTCCCTCTACGGGAGTCCCCAGAACTGCACCCCGGGCTCTGCAGCTGAACTCTGCGGGGCTGAGAACTGTGCCCAGTTCTCAGAATCAGTGCCAGGGAAAGATCTAGCCCCAACCCCCTGCCAGAGCAGGGGCACCTAGACCAAGTCACCCAGGAACAGATCCAGGTGGGTCTAGAGTGTCTCCAGAGCAGGAGACTCCACAGCCCCCCTGGGCAGCCCCTGCCAGGCTCTGGCACCCTCAGACAAGGGTCAAGGAGACCAAGGCTCCTGCTGCCTGTGGAGAGGCTGGGTGGGCTGCCAGGGTTTCAATCACAACGAGTCACTTCTAACCCAAGCCTTGGTTTCTAGACAGCTCCTCAGAGCCTGTGCTTCCCAGGAGCTTACACATGCCAATGAGAAACCCTGATGATAGTGCTTTGGTTTCTTTTCTTCCTAGTTCTAACAGGCTTTGAGAGATGATTGTGGAGTAACCAGTGGGCAACTAGCTCTGTGGCAGCAGGCTCTCCATCCTGCTGTGCTCTGACAGCAGGGAGGGTTGGGATCCTGCCCCCTGGCAGGAGGTACCCTGTTGTTTCACCCATGACAGTGGGAGGAAAATGTCACAGTGCAAAAGACTGGAGTTGGGAGGTTTTTTCTGTCATCCTCAGATGCTGTCACTGGGCACAATAAGATTAAGCAGGTGCCTGTAACATATACTTTTTTTTTGTCTAACATATATATATTTCTCTTTTTTTGGTGTGTGTTTGTGTGTGGACAAATATTCTTGTTGCTTCATTCACAACCCATTTTGGGATGCCTTATTCCCTTCTACTTACTTCTTGCTAATTCATCTGATGACATTTTTTTGTCCATAAAAAGCAGCTCATGGAAAGCACTGGAGGGGGGTTATCAGTGGGAAATATGCCAGGATATTTGTGTGGAAGTGCTTAGGGGGTCGTTCTGAAGCTTGTGGATCAGCCAGGCAAGCAGAATGAGTCCCAAGTGGCACTTGACCTGTCCCACAAATGCAGCTCTGGAAAGTAAAGGATTCTCTGGGTGCTCATTGTGGTCACTCCTTTCCAACCAATTCATACAACAGAAATCCTGTCACATCAGCTGTTTATTGGGTAATAAATGAATATGAAATATGAGTATGAAGCAAAATGAAAACCTAAATCTTTCCGTGGTACTGTTTGGAGAAGAAACTAGTGAAGTATTTGCTGACTTCCTGAGTGGGATGATTGCTGTGAGTAACCCCCATAGCTTGGGAATATGCCTCTTAAATTAATTTTTGATTTCCCTCCATGCTGTGCACTGAATTCTCAGAGGTTTCTGTCTCATTAAGATCATAACATTTTTCCAAGGTCTGTCCAGTTTAGTGCAAATAAGAAATGTGCAGTTTGATGCTAAATTGCCCTTATCACCCACAGAAACATTTCCCAGTGCTCAGCATTTCTCCTGGATGCACCTCAGCTCCTTAAACTGTACATTGGTTCTTCACCAAAGTTGCTTTTTTAGCTACAGAAAACAAAATCCTAATAAGAAGTAGATGAAATAATGGGAAGAATAATTGGTACTGTAAAAGCATTGGCATGTGCAGGAATCCTACCAGAAATAAAAGTCAGTTCTGCACCAATCCCCTCACCCTCACTGCTGTGTGAATCCCTGGTGTTCTGCAAATCAGGTACAATCAGTGACAGCCTCTCTTCTGCCACGACTGGAATTATTTCTCTGCAAACTGGATTTGGCAAACAAAACAACAATTAGTCTTTATGAAATATATATATATTTATTTATCTTTTTTTTTCACTATGAGAACATTTGCTGCTTCTCCTCGGACCCATTTCAGCTTCAGAATATGGCTGCTGTGGCCAAACCTTTTCAAATGTGATTAGTGCTTTTGCAAATCAGATCTTTTAGACATGTTGCTGTTGAGCAGAGCTATGGAGATCATTAATGTCTTTAGGAAGTCTTGCCTAGTATTTTTCTTCATGGAATGTGTGCTGAGATCTTTCCTGAGCCCCTTCACCACTGCACAGGGAACATCCTTAAGTCCCTTTACCATCTGTATGTGAAGACTCGATGTGGTTAAGGAGCTCAGCCAGCAGGTGGAGTTTAAATTGCATTTAAAACAGAGGAGTTTTAGACTGGGATGAAGGTTTAGCTGGAACTGTGCTGCTGGAAATGCACAATCACTAGTGCAAAGTGGCACATAGGGTTTATTAACTTGCTCATGGAGGAAAGTGGAGGAGGGCTAAGCAATTGTCACTGTGGGTAAATGGTGGTTAAAAATGCAGCTGTCAATGTTGCAAACACCTGCACAGACATGAAGGGAGAAGCAGCACTCAGATGACCACAATTCCCAATTTAAGGGGGTTTTATAGCAAACAGGAGGATTAGGATAGGATTTGATGGCAGTGCTTCACTAGAAGCTGCATTCAGCACTGCAAGAGATGAGAGGGTCAAGAAATATCTGATAAAAATCACAGTGCTGCACTGGTAGCAATGGGAGGTAGAGGAGAGGGAGGTTTCTTTCATCTGCCACTGAGCTTTAGCATGAGTCTGGTGCTGAACAACAGCCAAAGCAAGAGAAACCAGAGCTGGCCAACCCTTCTGAGCAGGGTATGGCCATGGCTGGCATCTGCCTGGGAGTGAAGCCAGGCTGCAAGGCTTATTCCTCCATCACAGGGATGAGCTGTGTGGTCTGGCACCACTTCATCTTCCCCTGTGAGTTCTGGCTGAAGGTTGAAGACAAGACCTGATCTAGAAATGCTGCCTGTGATAAGTTGTTCTGTTCTGGAGGCAGTTTCTGCTGTTACCCAGAAATCAGTGTTGGAAGGGTGTAAGGCTGTGAAGAAAAACATTGGTGGGATTTGTTTTGGCTGCTAGAGATGGGAGCAGGACTGGCATCCAGAGAATTCCTAATGTCACCATTTGCAGGGGTAAGAAAAAGAAGAACAATAAAATGTTCCACCACACGGAGGTGATCTGTAGGGTGCAATTTTGCACCTTCCTGCTGTGAACAACCCCCTGGAGATGCAGTCTCTAAAATCTAAAGTCAGAGTGCACACAGAAAAATGGAGGCAAACAGACAGGCTGACATTCCAGCTGGAGAGGCTAGAGAAAAACCAGTGGTTTCATCTGAACCAGCTCTGTTCCTGAGCTGGGGATGCTGAACCTGTGGCAAAGGACTCAAAGGAGAGATGCAAAGAGCCACAAAGGGGGTGGTCAGAGGAGATGTGAGGAAAAATGCCTGGGTGTTTGGAGAAACTGGAATGTCTTTCAGGTCCTTGCATCTGAAAACACTCTGATGTAGTCAGTGAGGCAGCTGCTCAGCAGAATGCCTTAGACAGCAGAGGGAAATAGCAAGAGCTCTGAAATGAGCATCTCCAGGGAGCAGATGGACAGGCTGCACTAGACCCAAGCAGTGTTCAACAACACCCTAGCAAGAAGTCACCCTCTGCTCAGTGCACACATTTCCACCCAGCAGAGAGCAGAATTTTCTCCATCCCAGGCCCAGAATAAGGCAGGCTGGAGAAGGAGAGTCACAGTGGCCATGGAAACTGGGAATGACCCCAGGAAGCATTCTGGGAGTCAGGCCATCCCTGCCTGGGTGGTATCAGCCAGCCAGCCCCACTTGGTTCCTGATGTCTGCCTGCCTGCAAAACCTGACAGAGTTTTGCCTGCCACCTTAGAAAACCTCAGGGCTCTGCAGGCCTGGGTGTTGTGCACAAGACTGGCTTTGCTGAGCCAAGGACCTGTTCCAACCCCAGATCTAGAGTTTCAGCTTCACATCCTCACTCCCCCAGAGCTCCCCAGGAGGTGATGCTGAATCAGCAGCTCACTCCACAGAGGCTTCTCAGAGAAAGCTGCAAAAAGCAAAGCAAATAGGTGGTGTCCCACTCTGGAAATGACACTCTGCCTTCCCCACCTCCTGCTGCAGGGCTTCCCACCTCATCTCAGTGTGCCTGGAGTCCTGACATCATTATACCTGCCAGGGGAGAGAGGAGCTGCAGACATCATGGAAGAAAAATGTGCAAAACATGAAGGCTGCAACTACTGGCAAACTGGAAACCTTAGAAACCTCCCTAAACCATAAGTGGGGAATCCTGCCAAGATCAGGCTGTTTATTTATTTTGAAATGAGATGCATTTTTCTCATATTCTTTCTTTTTCTTCAGCTTCTAAACAAACTCTAGCTGCCAGTGTGTGGGGGAGGAGGTCACTGGGTTGCACCTGAAATCCGATGGGATCCCACTAGTCATGTGCTGCTTGGATTCCCACATCTTCACTGCAATATTTCCAGCACACTGGTTTTTATATCAGACATCAAAAGAGATGAACAGGCATTAAAAAAAAAAAAAAGAGAGAAGAGGGAAGGAATTAAAAGTCCAAGCTGGTGTGTAAGATGAAAGAAGGGATAGTGAATTGACACATAGTGAATGAACACATAGTGAATGAACACATTCTTTCACCTTTTGGGGTTGTATCAGAACCTCTGTCAATCAGCTCTGCCCCAGACTCCAGTTTAACTGTGTATTCTGGGTGATCTTGGCCTTTACTGTCAGCACACCAGCTGCTGGGAGAGAATTCACCACTAGTGCAGTGCAAAACTGGTCCTACTGGAAAGCTTTTCAGTGAGGGTCAAACTGGGTTTGAGGAGCAAGGAGCATGTGGGCATGAACCCCCCCGAGCTGTGCGTGTGCCACAGCACCCAGAGGCACCTGGAATTGGCCAGGGGCAGTTTGTGCCTGTGCCTCCCCAGCATGGCACCTTGCAGGGAGGCTGGGCAGGGCAAACCCTCACTTCATTAGCCAGGAAATGACAGCAGATGGCTTTAGGATGATTTCATCTGCAGAGAGGTTTTGTTCTCTGCAGAGACAGAGCCATCCCATCACCTCCAGCCAAAGACAAAGCAGAAGGGTGTGTGTATGTGTGTGTGTGTGTGTGTGTGTGTGTGTGTGTGTGTGTGTGTGTGTGTGTGTGTGTGTGTGTTTTATCATTATCTCTTTTTTACCCCCTTCTACCAGGCAAGGCAATGAGGAGGGAGGCAGATAAGATGAAGAAGAGGCTCTGGGAGAGAGGATGATCTCTTTGGTTTCTAGGAAACTCATGGGGTTTTTGTTCCAGGGTGCCTGTTTCTGTGCAGGAGCTCCTGCTGCTGACTGTAGCTCTAAGCCTGCTGAACTACAGTCTCTCATCACCCAGGGCTGTTGCTTTTTGGGGGTTATTCATATTATTCAATGTTCATCTCCTGCTGCAAAGAGCATCCCTGGCTGCTCCTGGTGCTTCTGTGTGCATGTGCAGGTGTCTGGGCTGGAGCTGCTGTGATACCAACTCAGCTTTGCCAACCTCCTGGCTTTAAAGCCAGGGAACAGCCCAACAGCCACCCAAAGCAGTGCTTCAAAGGGGGAGAACCCCCCAGTTTTGCCATCTGATGTTAAAATGAGGAGGTTGTGATCAGTCTGTTGGCTGCTTAGAAGAAGGGATTTCAGTGGGAGAAGCCACAGCCAACACTGCAGCAGGAAAGGGGTTGGAGATGTTAAGGCTGCAAGAGGATAAAGCAGAAGAGGGTTTGGTGATGTGATCAACTAAAGACCCCTGTCAGATATCCATCCTGAGGAGGTGCAGGGTGCTGCAGGAGGTATTTATTATTTTGCTTGACATTGTTATTTGCCAGTGCTCTGGGTTGTGTGAAACATGCCAGAGAACCACCCTGGCTCCTGTTACCCAGGGACCATTAGCTGGGCTGTGTCTGTTCCTCCAGAAGGCATCCAGGAGTTGTGGTGTTACATTAAACAATTAAATGTGCATCCCCAGTGCCCATATTTTGGTTACCAAGCTAGCAGCTATAAAAGCAGAGTTGCCACAATTAAACCAAAATTCAGTGATAAAATATTATAGAAACTAGCAGACTGTGAAGACAACCCTTGCACAGGGAGGTGATGTTGTGTGATTGTGTCTAGCATGTTGTCTGTGCTTTTAAGAGGAAATAAATGCTGAATGTAGCTGCAGAGCTGCCAGAGGAATGGGAGTGAAGGGATGTGGGGATGGTTTCCCTGGGGTCTGGCAATAAATAGCAAGAGGGTTAGAGAAATGATGATTAAGTCCAGTGTTTTACTGCAAGCTTGAGGTGCAGGAGAGGGAGAACAGAAGGTCACAGCCCATGCACAGCCAGCATGACAGGAGCTCCCTGCTTTGCCCAAGAGCTGAGTCCCACTCAGCTCCATCTCTTTCTCTTCCTGACACCACATCCAGAGAGGCCTCACTGCAGGAGGTTTGGAGTTGCAGCCATTTCACAGGCTGGTTGATGCCCAGATATGGAAATGATCAGCACCAGGAGCTGATGCTGCCCACATCCAGCTGGTGAGGAAGAGGTGAGATTTTTCCCTCTGGGCAGTAACAGCCTTTCCTGATGAGCCAGCTCAGTCCCAGCCTCTGCAGTCATGTTTTCAGCAGAGAGCTTCAGCCACGAGGCAGAGCAGGAGCCTTTGGTGACACCCAGTTGTAGGCAGCTGACAGCAGCAGCATTTTCACACAGGTATCTCAAACTGATTTCTTCAAGAAGCAGATTGAATCCAAGCCCTGTCTGTAAACCCCTCAGCAGCACTGGCATCAGCAAACTGATTCCAAGGGGGAAACCAAACTGCATTTTCCTCATGAGAGAGCCCAGTGAGTCTGAGAGGAGATGTTGCAGTTCCACCCTTTGGGAAGCAATGATTTCAAGACACAGCCTCTTTTTTTTTTTTCACAGCCTTGCCACACATTATTGTGTTTTTCCCATTTGGACTCTGGAAGACTGAAGTAACCAAAATAAATCTGGAGAATGAGGACATTGGGTTTTTTCCTATTTTTTTATTGCCTTTTTTTTCTTTTTGGCTTCTTCCTTCCTCCAAGCATTTCTCATGTTGTGTGGTTGTAACAGAGAGCCAGCTTCAAACAATTAAAGGCCTTTTTGTGGCAGGGCTGTACCTCATGCTGAGAGCTCCTATGCAGCACTGAGCTGCCTCTGAATGGCATCTGAGCATTAGCACAGGAGTTATTTCAGGGTATATTTCTTCAGATCATATCTGACCCCCCCAAAGAGACCAATAAAAAAACCAGAAACCCACAACAAGCTGAGGTTTACAATCAATAATGGAAACAACTGCAAAGCAAAGCAGAATGACTTGAAGGTTTCCTCTACATGGCTGTAAATTAACATCTCCCCCTGACCAGCCAGATGTGCTGTCCAAGAGATGGATTAATCCTCCTGAATCTTGATGAGCAGCCAGATGTGCTGTCCAAGAAGTGAATCTCTGCAGTTGGACTCCAAATTTGGAACACATCAAAGCCCAAAGCTGTTGTACAAATGGCAAGAAAACCAACTTGCTTTGGTGTGGTCTCATTTGCAGGCTGACAGCAAAGAGAACAAACACTGAGGAGCAAAGGGCAAGTTTCAGACTGCCTCTGCTTAACCTAAACTGGCTTCACACAGCTAAGCAGCAGCTATGCTGCTTGGAAATTAATGGCACTGAGGTGTCCACTGGGGTAAACTGGTGCAGCTCCACCAACATGCTGCACCAGAAAGCAATTTGCTCGAGGAACTTTCCCCTGGTGACACTGGAGGCTGGAATGTGAGGATGTTCTGTGTTTTCTACGGTGCAGGTTGCATCTCCTGCCTTCTTTTCCCTTCTTGTGACCTGCAAATGCTGCAGCTTTGCTCCACCAGTCACCAGTGTGCTGTGGGGGCACCAGTGGGGCTGCACTTTGCCCAGTAGGCATCAGGTTCTGGGGGAAGAAAATGACAGCTGTGATTTTTATTCTCACTTCACCACAGCCTCTTTTCCTGTGCTTCATATTGCCTTAAGAGATTAGTTTTCTTTACCATTTAACCTTTCTCAATATTGCTGCCTGAACCAAATTTATGTCTGGGATAAAGCTATGTCCTCTTTTTATTGAATCCAGGTACTTTTCATAATGAAACCCAGGGTCATGTGATCTTTGATTGAGGTACTTTGAATTCTTTATTGAAAATGTATATTATATCTTTTTATGACATTAATGAAATGTCTCCAAATAAATGACAACATAAAAAATAATTGATGGCTCTGTTTGCCTCATTATCTCTTCAGTTTTGATTTGTGTTCAGAGAGCTGGAAATTCATTGGACTTGTACAGATTCAGATATTTGGGAGCACTGCCTCGTGGCAAAATTTAGGAGAGGGCTGACTTCATAAGTCTGGCACTGTATTTTTATTTTCCTTTTTTTTAATTTGCCTGCAAGTTCCCTGGTAAATTGCATCCTCATCTAGACAGGATGTTATTCCACCTTCAGCACCAGAGAGTATCTGAGTGCCTTCCAGCTAAGCATGATGTGAGCCAGCCAACATCTGCCAGGCTCATTCTCTCTTTCATCCCCACCCAAGCGTGTGCACGTTTTGTTGTTGGGTTTAGCTCTACAAGCTGCCATGTGTCAGTGTTCCAGAAAGTCATCTGTGCATCAAACACTCTTCTAAAGAACTTGCATATTGATCCTGCAAGACCTCTCTGGTTTATGGCCTGAGATTCAGAAACCTGAAATAAGGCTCTGAAGCTCTTCTAATCTTGCAAGGCAGAAATAATTATCAAATCCATCAGGGTTTCATTAGCTTTATGTATATCTCTATATTACTCCAGCATCTTGGAGATCTTTAGCCATGAATTAGACCATTTGTACTAGAAGCTGTACAGTCAGTACTCTCAAATCATTTACAATCTAATTATAAGCCAACAGATCTTGTCTTTTGATACATTCAACCATCTTATTATAGCAAAAGGATGCAATTACCTATTCAGTCTGATAGAGAATTCTGAATGGCAGCAGAGCTACGTTTCTGTTTAGACTTCCAAGTAAATCCTCTAGGAGTATTATTAGCAGCACTGGGTTTATTATTCCTCAAAATAATAACTGTACAAACACACACAACTCTGCCTAAAAGATGTTTCAAAACTCTTTTTTTTTCTGGTGCACAGCAGGGAGTTCAGGTGCTGTTCAGATTCCAGCTCAGGCCATGCTGAGGACTTGATGAAAGAAAGCAGCTGAGGAGGAATTTGCAGTGGAATATGGAAGAGCTTGAAAGACAAGTCCAGTGTTAGAGGATGATTGACTTTTATTGACTTCCTGCACCATCTAGTGGGGATTAAAATTAATTGCTCTCATTTTATGGAGACTCTAAGCTGTTCAGGATGGCCATGGCTCCCTCTCCCATGCCCTGGGAACAGCACTGGTGGAGCCAGTTCTCAGCTTCCCAGTGGGACCAGGCTTCACTGGGATCATCAGGCCACCCAAGACAGTGTCTGACTGCTCCTAACATTGCACCCAGTGGCACAGAGGAGCCAACCTGCTGGAATTAAAGCCAGGAGGGTCACTGGGAAGGGCAGACCTCATGGGGCTCTGAGCAACCTGCTCTAGTGGGAGGTGTCCCTGCCTTGGCAGGGGGTTGGAACTGGATGAGCTTTAAGGTCCCTTCCACCCTGACAGTTCCATGATTCTATGGGCAGCAGAGTGCAATCAGAGACAGGCTGATGCTGATGCTGTGACTGGAGCACTGGGATGAATTTCAAGAGGTATGAGTGTGGTTCCTCCCTCCCATGACCTGCTTGGAGTTACAGCTCGGAGGCTGTCCTGAGTGACTAGGACTTGGGAGAAACACTTCCCACCAAACTCTGTTTTTCAGGTTGCTCAGCAAAGCACAGAGAAGGAGCCAAGATCTGATCCTGCAGGTGGAAGCAAAAATCACTGCTGTAACCTTAATAGAAGGCATTTCCTTGAAGATAATTTGCTTAATGATCAGTGAACAGGATGACATTAGGTGATTACACTCCTAATTTTCTTTGCAGGAAACAGCAGCCAGAGCTTTCTCTTTTTTTTTTCCTGTTGCTTGGCAACACAGATAACTGAAATTTGGTTAAAATAGTGAGTGATAAACCTTTTTAAAATAGATGTTATCACTACAGAGGCAACCCTAATTGCTATAAACAGGAGGCAGGAAAATCCCACCTCCAGAAGACACTTGATGAATTAAAAAATTGCCAAGGCTAACAGAAGGGGAGGGACTCACAGAAAAGCTTGAGGAAGAGGAGAGAGATTTTCTCCCCCTGAGACAGAGCACTAATTATTTTCATATGATTGTTATTCCTGGCTCAGTCCATCTTCAGTCAACTCATTACCCTTCCCCTCTCAGAGTCCACATGGCCATCCATGCCAGTGTGCAATGAAACAATCACTCTGCCTGGCAAACCAGCTTGTCACAGGCTGGAAACTGCTCTGTGCAAAACCCTCCTCATTGCACATCTTCTCCCCTTCAAGTCTTGACCTGTTCCTTCAGCAGGGTTGGCACCAGATGATCCCCAGAGGTCCCTTCCCACCCCCCACCATGCTGGGAATCTGTGATTCCATGGTTTGGGAAGATCTCAGTTGCCTTGAGCTCATCTTGACCTAAGAAGCAACTGGTGCTTCAAGTTTGCTCCTGATCCACTGCAAACTGTGGTTCCAGCTGCCAGGAACCACAAACCAAGAAGCAAAATATTTCCTTACAGATGCTCTTGGTTTACTTTTAATTAATTAATTAACCCAGGTGATGAGGGGCTGAAAGTGCTGGTTAGAAATGCCCCCAGCTCTGCCCACATGCCTCACCTTTCCAATTCCCATCCGAGCTTCTCTGAGAAATAAATTCACATGCTGTGTGCCAACCTCTCAGATATCTTTGCTGCTGAGGCTGTTGAGCACAAGGAGAGGGGACAAGGTTGATTTCTAGGCACGACTGCAGTCACCACTTTATATCCCAAACATGAAAAATAAAAAAGAAAAGGTCCCAAACCTGCCCTGGTTACAATTTATGTCTGAACCAGGGCAGGTTTCTTGGCAGTTTTCTTGTTCATGGCTTTCCACAGTAAGATTGTTGGTGTAGCCAAAAATATCTACCCAGCCAATGCCTACAAATGTTGCCTCCTTTGCTTCTCATTTCAATTCTGATCACCACCACCAAAAAAATATATTTAAAAGGCAAAAAAGAAGTTATTCTGTAACTTAGATGGGTGTCAAGAACTAATGGGACCCCAACTTGAAATCCAAAGTTGGGGCAGCTGAATGGTTGGTTTAAAAGTAACTCCTGGTGACCCATCAGGTGGGAATTAAAATTTAATTTTGAATGTACTATCAGTGCAGTGGTGCTGGTGGTGGTGATTTACTTGATTGACTGCTGGCTTCTTTCACCTTTGCAAGCCTCAGGTTTTTACTGTCTGAGGAAATTAAGGCTGAATTGCAGCAGGAAATTCCTTGTCCCCAGGTGTTTCTGGTTATCCCACAAATAACTGGGCTGGTGGGGAGGAGAGGATTAGGATGGGATGGTTTGGAATCTAAATGATTCTCATTGCTTAGTACCACACATTGACATTCTGGCAGCTGCTGTGGTTGTTCTCAGGGAAGGATGGGAAAATCCCACTGGGCTGAGTAACAGGTCCAGCAAGCAGTGAGCATTTCATTGGTCTTTTTTCAGTAGTCAGGGTGAAAAGCTGGGTTTATTGGGGTTTTTTTTCTTGATTTAATGGACTGAATTTAAAAAACCACTATTGAATTCTGTTGGGTTGTGATTTGAGTTGCCTTGATAATGCACTCTACTGCACCCCTTCTCCTGCCTGACTTCTTGGGCTGATTTTCCTTCCTAGACCTCAGTCTCACTGACTAGCTGGGAGAAGGGCCAGGCTGGAAGGTCTCCAAAGGCTGAGCTGCTCTCTTGTAAATGAACAAGCTCAAACTCAGTGTTAATTCAGTGGCTGATGACCCCGAGCTGGACCTGGGTGGTGGTGACAGCTCTGGAATTTAGCTGGGTTAAGTTCCATGAACAGAGAAACAAATTTGCCTGGATGGAAGTAGTGTTTTCTCACCTGAATATTCATGGTACAATGGACATGCCTTGCTGTGCTGGACCATCTCAGTTCACACGGAGCACACACTCTGCCTTCTCTTCCCTGCAAGGCTCTGGGATGCAGCTTCTCCAGTGCCATGCTATGGGATGGATCTGGTCCTTTAGCCAGTGCCATGGCTGCTGTGACCTCTGGGTGCCTGTGCCCTGTGTGGCCCTGTGGGGGAATTCCTCTAACACAGGCTTTGCCTTCTGCTCCAGAGTGATGACACCTTGGTCAGGACATCCCTCAACAAGAGTGGGAGAGTCAGGAATAAACCTCCTAGAGCCTGGATGCTCTTCTCAAAAGATAAATTTTCCTCCATTCTCACTTTCTGCTCACAAGGAGGAAGGGGATGAAAAGAGACAGAAATGTCCTTTCCTTTGCCCAAAGCTTAGGAAACATATTCCATTTGGTGCAGAGAAGCTGAACAGTTCTGGGAGGCTGGGAGAGAGCTGTGGATGTGCAAGTTGGCAGCCTGGCTTCTAAAAGAAACAGAGAGGAAGGGTGCAGATGAGAGAATTCTTTCCCCAGGCCTTCAAAGCTGTAATTCCTGCAGGCCCCTGGGCTTGCTTGCAATCCTCAAAGCTAAGTGGATGGAAACAGGATCATGTCCCTTAAGCAGTCATTCAGGAGAAGGACTTTGGATTATTTAGGGTTTCAGGTGCAGCTACAGCAGCCTAATGGAATGATACCCAGCTACACCTTCCTGGGCTGTACCAGCAGGCACCACAGGTACCAGTTCTCATCCCCAGTGCCACAGACTGCAAATGGAATAGCCCTGGGACAGAGCAGAGCTGCACAAACTGCCCTGGGTGCCAAATGGAGATGGAATGTGCAGGCAGAGCAAGTCCATCCCTACAGGAGGAGAAACTGAAGCAGCCACATGGAAATACTTTCATTTCAGCATTAACTATCAGAGGAGATGGCTGCTGCAGAGCCTGGGAGCCAGGTCATTTCGTTTTGAACTTTAAATATGTGCAAGGCCAAGAAGTATGAGGGGCTGTGGAATGTTTAATGTCACCATCAGCACTGCAGAGGCAGGAGGGGAACAGGAGCAAAGCCCTTCCTGAGCTGGTTGATACTTTCACTGGAGCCCCAGCACAGTATTGGAATGGCTCTGAAAGAGCTGCACTCTCTGCTGTTGATTTCTTAGGCACGAGATGGAAACCAAGCCTGGAAATGCCACCTGCTCTGTGGCAACAATCTGCCAGGGGGTGAGGGATGGGGCTGAGCTTGGAATTGCAGAATCCCAGAATCCCAGAATCATGGAATCATAGAATCCCAGAATTAATGAATCACAGAATCCCAGAATTCCAGAATTAATGAATCCCAGAATCCCACAACAACTGGATTAAAGAATTGTAGAATCCTAGAATCCCAGAATCATAGAATCATGGAATCTTATAATTACAGAATCACAGAATCATGCAATCATAGAATCCCAGAATCCTAGAATCCTAGAATCACAGAATTCTGGACTCACAGAATCCTTGAATCACAGAATCCTAGAATCAT
>JAABNV010015147.1:14081-34157 GCA_033439845.1 Ispidina picta | reverse complement strand
AGGCCAGGTACAAACCTCAGCTAAATGTGTTTTGATGGTGTTTGGCTGATTGGTGGATTCCACTACTCACCAATGGTTTGGAAAGTTGAATGTTCACCAAACCACCCAGCACAGAGCTCTCAGTGCTCTGGTTTCTGCTTGCTGATGATCCCATCTAGACTCACAAAGTGGAAACCATCCAGGGAAACAAATTTTTTTGGCAGTGAAGGGTTTTTCTGTCTAAAAATGAGTTGTGTTCCAGACTGAACTGCACAGTGTGTGAGGTTCTGGAGAAGCAAACGTTCCTCAAGCACAAGAAGTGTGACATTTTCAAGAGCTGAATATTGAAATCATGCTCCATGCACTCCTTTTGCCTCCTGCAACAGAACAAAAGCCTCCCTCACACCAACTGATTACTATCAATGAGAATAGCAGTCACTTCAGCATCCAGTGACAGCCTCTGTGCCTTCTCAAGTGTTTCCTGGTGGCTTTAACACTCTTTGGATCAGGCTCTGAGAGGGCAGCTACCAGGATGCCAACAGCAACTGGTCTTTCTCTAGAGACCTGGAGCTTCATCTCCTGCAGAAAGCCATGCACAGGAGTGCTGAGAAGAGCTGAGTTCATGCCATGGAGTTCTTCAGCTTGTCACAACCATTTAAACAGCAAATTCTCATTTCCCTCTATCCCTCTGCTCAGATGCTTGCAAGAGCACTTGAAAGTTATTTGTCCTCAAGGCCATGGGTGTATGAAGAGGCTGTTTTCATAGCTGTGCCTAACAGCCTCTCCCATAGTCTCATCCTAGCTACTTCATTTCCCCTCTATGCAGAAATGTCCTTGGCTATTCTGAGCTTCTGTTCCCTGAAGTTTCTTTCCTGGCAAACTCAGATGCTGGAGTGCTCTGGCCTCAGTGCTTCAAGGTGATTTCAGAGCTGTTCACCACAATTCCCCTTTTTAGATAAACACTTCAGAGTTACTTCAGCAAACTGCAATACTTGCAAACAACAAAACAAGACTGGGTGCTGATGATCTCATGTTCTGTGCCTCCAAGTACCTTTGACTCAGACAGTGCCCTTTGCTATAAGAAGCTTTTCTCCCTTCCTAATTTCCTGACTGCAGATTCCAGCTTTTCTTTTGGACTAACTGGGAGACATAAACAGTCCTTGGTCCCCTCTGTTAACACTCAAGTGTGTTAAAACAACAATCCCTGTCTCCTAAGCTCTCATCTTGGAATTAGCCTTTGAGGGTTTTTTTTTATGCTGCTTTAGTCTGTAGAATGGTTCACTCATTGAAACAAAATGAATTCAATTCTTCCTACTTGACCTTTTATTATCACAGAATTGTTGGTTTGGTTTAGGTTTTCTTTTTACATCAGTCACCTCTGGTTTAGCTGCAGTGATGTTTCAGCCCAGGTTTGAGGCAAATCACTTCCCAGCTGGAAGCAAGAAGACTCTTGTGTACATCTGTCATACCTGGACTCCACAAACCCACAGCCCACCACCTAATGGCAATCAATCTCTCCTCTTGATGCTGCTGCCTTTCCTTGATCACATTTCTGAGGTCATATGCCTGGAGAAGGTTAATATCAAAAGGTTCAAGGCAAGTAGGATGGCTTCACATCCTTCAGCCTGAATCTGGTTGTGCTCTTGCAATGAACAGATCATTAATTTTGTAATTTTGCTGCTGAGAAATGCCTTGAAATACTTCAGCTCTCCAGCCAGGGTGGTAGCAGCTCATTAAAGCAGAGAATCTGAGCTCTCTGCTCAGAGAGGGTCTGGAGATGGCTGTTTCTTCTTCCCATTCCATCAGAACAAGGAAAGCAACAGAGCTGGGCTGGGATTTTGTGCCCTTTGGCAGGATGGGGTGACCCCAGAGGGGAAGAACTTGCAATGACACCCCTGTTCTGTACAAAAGGGCCCAAGATTGCATTGCCCAACCCAGAGCACATGGGGTTAAGCTGGAAATGGACTCACTTTCTGGGAGCTACACTGGGAAGAGAAATTCCTACCTGCTATTCTCTAACAAGCTGAGATTTAAATGTAAATTAGCAAAATCCTTTCTTTTATTCCCTCCTTCCCCACCACTGCTGCAGCCTCCTGCACCCAAACCACTGCTCCTGGACACAACACCTCACAGCAGTCTCCCCATCCAGGAAAACCATGTGAACAGCTGATGAAAATCTTCTTTGCAGGCTGATTATAAGTTTTGTCATTACTCTCAGCTGAACGTGAACATATTTTTGGCATCTGTTTGATGCAGGTTGGACCTGAATCTTTGTAGATGAGAGTTAAATGCTGGTGTGTGCTGTGCCTGTTCCTGAGCTGCACACAGAGGCTTCTCCCTGCTGCTGGTTGTGATCACCAGGCAGGTAGTGGCCTAATGGTGCTGCTGGGGCTCCTGGAGGCTTTGGAGCAACTCCAGCCAAAATGCAGAGCGAGTGGGGGAGTAGCTGGCAGGGCATTCTCACCACACCCCCTTCATTCTGAAATGAGCTCCCTCTCCTTTGCTCCAGCAGGTTTATTAAACTCCCAGGCGAGCTGCAGGGCCCATCTGTTTTCCAGGGACTTGAAGGATGAGTGGAGCAGGGAGAAGGTGGCTTAAGGGGTAATTGAAGGTCTTGCGAGTGCATCTGGTTTCCTTTGAAGGCAGAGTGGGTTTGGGCAGCTCCTTCTCTGTGGCCTCTAAGCAGAGTGCTGTGTTCTCATGCATTCCTGGGTGGTCAGATGACATGATAAGACCTGACAAGGCTTATTTCGGAGATCACGCAAAGAGGCAGAGCTGCTGCTGCTGCTGCTGCTGCTGCAAGGGGCTGCCAGAGACAAGGGGGGAGAAGAACAGCCAGGAGCTTGGCTGGGCACCAAGGAACTTGCTTTCAATTAGGCTTTTGCCTTAAGCAGGACTTCTGACTTGAGGTTCCCTCCCTTCCCTGCTCCCAGGCTGGTGAGTGGTTAGAAGGAAGCAGAACAAAAGCAGTTTGAAAGCAAAAAGAGTGACCTGGTGCTGAATTGGAAGGGCTGTGATGGGCAGAGGGCACCTAAGACCCACAGAAATGATGGCTTCTGAGGGTTAAAAAGCATGTTTTCTCTCCAGTCTGCTGCCTCAAAGATGACAGAGGAGCAGAAGCTGAGCTGTGCCTCTGTTTGATGAGACTATTGCCTGGCAGAAGGCTGAAAACATATATTGTGTTAATTTTCATTTCATTTTGTCTGAAATGACTTGAAATACGTTTCTGTGACCAACCAAGCTCGTTCTTCACTCTCCCTGCTACACATACAACAAGAATTTATAGGCAGAGTTAGAAGTATTCACATCCTTGCCTATTGTTCATGCTGAAAGCCTCTGTCCTGGAAAAAAAATTGCACTTCCTAATGCTCATCCACAGAGCCATAAATCAGGAGTCAGGGCGAGTGCACACGAATCCTCTCTGCACTGGCCATCATGGCCTAGGAATGCCTCTTTTTATGAACAAGAGCTGCTGCCCTTCTCCTGATCCCTTGATCATCAGGGGAAGGATTGGATTTGGTCCCTAGATGGAAAGATCTGCAGAGCTGAGCAGATGCTGGGGGATGTTTCCAGGGAAAGCAGCATTCCTGGGCAGAAGCAGCAATCCCAAGCTACACCCCAAGCATGCAGTTGGCTCCATCCCTAGCACAAATGTGCTGCTGTCATGCTGTGGGACTCCACACCCTGCACCTGGCACGTGGCTGGGCACCTGCTCTTGGCACCTTCCATCTCTGAGACATGAATTGTAGCTGACAAGCTCATCAAAAATCACAGCTAATGAAGCAAAGCTTGGGTTAATTGAGAAGAGGAGGACTGGTTTGAGAGGGAAGCATCAAGGCTGCAGTTCCCATCATTTTCATTCTGTTGCACTGGGCAGAGAAAGGAAAACTGGAGCAGCTCCACTGAAGTCTGCTCGTTCCAGATCTACCTTGATGAACTGGAGAGCAGAAACTGGCCTGAAGTATGTCTAAAAGTTTATGAAAGCTTTGGGATAGATTGTGCTTTGCTTGAGTATGTGGTGGGGGAGGGAGTAGGAATTTCCCTCTTCCTTCCCACAGGAAAGTGCTGTAGCCTCTGGCATTACAAAATGCAAGCCTTAGTACGTTTATTTGCCCAAAATGACATCACTGAATGGCTCAGGGAAGTTGCATTTGAGCAGGCTGGGAAGGCAGGAGGCACCTCTGTTCCCCAGCTGCTGCTTCCACGTGTCCTGGTGTCCCAAGGAGCATCTTGTGCAGGGCCAAAAGGTGCAGAGGCTCCACCTCCCCACGTGTGGGTGGAATCTCTGCCAGGAAAGCCACCAGGTAGATGGGAAATACACATGTCTTGCTTATTTGGACACACTTTAGCAGATGCAGGAGCTGATCCTTGCCTGCAAGCAGAGTCCTCCCAAATCCAGCAAGAGCTGCATCAGGTCCTTGGTGTTTCCTGGCCAGCAGGATACTAAAAACTCAGGATTCTCTGACCTTAATGGCTCATACTGGTCATCCCACAGGGATAAATGGGACAAAGCTACATTTCCAAATATGAAGAAAAGAATTTAAGCATAATACTGAAAAAAAAAAATACATAAAGACAAGAAAATGATGGAGATGCTGAATAATTCCCCTGACATCACAGCACCTTTTGGCTGATCCTTGTTTGCACCAGTATCCCCAGCACTAAAACCACAGCAGCTCTGCTGGCACTCCTGGCTCCCTGAGCCCAGGGAAAACACCCTGGGGACAATTCTGCCTTTCTCCAAATGTCTGCACCCTCTGCTTGGGTGCTGGGACACATGGTCTGATGAGAAGGAGTGACTGGGTTAGTTTTGCTAAGAGATTTAACATCTTCTTCAGGTTGCTGATTTACTTCCTGAGGAGTAAGTAACATAACACATGCTGCTCTCCTGTTTCATGGTAATCCCCACCCTTTGTTGTCAGGATGCAAGCCAAAGGTGCACAGTTTCCAAGGCATTCTTTGCATGACTTTCCTCATCCTGATTACCTTTCTTCACTTTTTCCTTCATCAGCCATCCTTTGGGTATTAACCTTGTATTTCTACTCACATTAACCTGGGTCAGTCTCAGAAAATGCTCTTGCTCTTGCTTTTTTCTTTGCTTGGCCACCTGGAGAAGCAGAGAAAGGAGACAGTACCAGACAGACACTAATTTCTAACATGTGTTTCCTGCCACTGCTGGCCTCTGCAGCTCAACCACATAAGTCACTGAGGGAATAATTGCTGGGTGAGCAGAGTCTTTGGGTGTGCACAGAGCCTGGGAATGCTCTGTCGTGGAGGCAGTGTCCTGGTGAACATCAGCAGGCTGACAGCCTTGGTAGGGACTCAAACCTGGTGATGCTCCAAAGAGTCAGAGTTTGGCTTCACCTGAGCTGGTTGGTTGGATAATAAAAGGGAGCAGCTGTAAATGGGGATCAATATTTATACCTGTGATAAAAACACTCTCTGTTGGAGTGTTAGAAGAGAAGCCTGGGCTGCCTGCTGCCAGGGCTACTTCCAGGAACTTCCAGCAGGAGCAGAAATGCTTTGGGTGGGTTTTCCTTTGCATGCAGTGGACTTGGGGACTTCTGGCCCTTGCTGTGTCCTGGGGTGAGCTGCAGCTGTGCTGTGTCCCTGCCCATGAGCAGACGTGGCTTTTGGTGCCCACAGCCTGGTGCAGCTCAAGTGCTGAAGGCATCTGACCCTCAGGAGCTGGCACCCAGGGCTTTGGTGGCCTGGAAAAGATGATGGGAAAGAAATGAGGTCATTCTGTGACTATTTATGTAGCCTTTGTCTGCAAGTGGATCCATCACACCTCATCTAAGAGAGCTGGAGATGCCTCCCCCCTTCTCTGCACCTCTGTTGTTTCCATTGCCAGATGTCATCATCCTGGCACTCGGGTGGACTGGGAGCTTTCCAAAGTGTTTTTGCTCTGGCCCAGCTCTTGGCCTGGCTGGAGCAGATGGGAGCTCTGCTGCTGACTTCAGTGTGGGCAGAGTTGGGGTTTGGAAAACCCAGCAGCCTTCTGTGCCAGTGAGGTCAGGGCGTGTGGAGGAGGTTCTTTGCTGCCTGCATATTGAAAGGTGTGCCCAGTTCAAACTCCTTGCAAGTCCCAGTGACTTCAGAGCTGAATCTGCTCCCAGATGACACCACATTCCTCATCATCTTGGGAAGGAGAATGCTGTGGAAACTGTTCTGCCACGGAGAAATGAAGGCAGGGCAGCCCCAGGCCTGATCTCCCATGGAAGTGTTTTCCTTCTCCTGCCCTCCTGTAACCTGGGAACCTCTGGGTCAGTTTTATCCAAAGTTCAGAGATAATTAAAGTCTTCAAAGCTGATGAGAGTTGGAAGTGACTTAAATTTACACTGACTGAGAAACACTGCAGCATCAGCTTATGCAGAAGCTTCTCTGGAGTCTCCATCTGTGTCCCACCCCATCCCTGCTTCACCTCCTGTACCACTCACAGGACCAAAACCATGAAGAGATGCCAACATCTCCCTGTGCAAATGAACTGTGTGGACCAGGAAAAACGAGGGAGGAAATTCTGGTGCTCTGTAGGGGGAACCAGCCCTGGCCAGGGTTTCCATTACACCATTTGTTGCATCATCTCTTCTTTCAGGAGATGTGGATTTGTGTTTTTTCCAGAGGTAAAAGGATACAGCTGAAAATGTGGGATTGGAGGGAAGCCCTTCCCCACCCAGCTCTGCTCCCCAGCTCTGGCAGCAGAGGGGCTCACAAAGCACTTCTGACTCCATTTCTTCCATGCAGTAATTCCTAAAGAAGTGACTCTTCTTTAAGCTGATTTTCTTGCTTTTGGAGCTTCACTCCTTCTAGTTTCATGACAGGAACTATGAAGCCATTTTTTTGGCTTTTCTTTTTCCTGATCTGAGTTTTGGCCAGTGCTGCTCTCGTGGCTTTCCCAAGGCAGCTGAGGTCTGGTGTGAGTTCTGCAGCTCCATCCCAGTTCCCTCACATCACTCCCCATTTCTGGGGCTCGATATCTGGAGGACTGATGGATGTAAGTTGAGAGAGGAGACCTCAAACCCTCAACCATCTCCAACAGGCAGAGGTGGCTGGGGATGGTGCTGGGAGGCTGGGCAAAGGCAGCTCTGTTCAATCCACTCCAAGGCCTTTCTCTTTTCACCTGCAGGCCTGTGAGGGGACAGGCTGAGCCAGGGCTGTGCCTGGGGAAGGGGCTGCTGCAGCCAAGCAGCTGCACATTCCTAGGGTGGGTTTAAGCAGACACTGCTCAGGCTTTTAAAGCCCTCATTTCAAGGCATATTCAAACCTAGTTACTCTTTTATGTCCCAGCATCTGTTTGTGATGGGGAAACAGCATTTATCACTTCCACAGTGCTCTGGAGCTGCTGTAAATCCCCAGCACTTCAGCAGAGCCTTGTTCTGAGGAGCAGGTTGCCCAGCCCTGGCTGTGCCCTGGGCACCAGCAGGCTCTGTGGGGCAGCCCCATGCCCATCATGTCTCCAGCTCTCCAGTGCTGGGGGTTTATTTCGTTTGCATTCCTCCTGTGACTCAGCCTTGAAAAATCTTCTTTCCTACTGCACTATAAATGGGTCAGATGATGACATTTTACTTCAGTTTTCTTTCCCCACTCCAGCTATTTATCATCAAGAAAATCCCTGCTGCCCATGTGCCCATGAGCATCCTGCTGCCTGTGCCTTCTCTGGAGACACCACCCTGTGTCCCCATGGTGATGCCCACACTCCTTGCCCTGGGCTTTGCTCACCTCCTCCAGCTGACCCCAGGAATAAGAAGTTAATTATTCCCAGTGGCAAAATGCAGGGTCAGGAGCTGTCAGTGCCCCCAGGGCTGTGCCTGGCACCCCACAGGGCACTGCCTGCAGACAGGTCTGTGTGGGTGCTGCTGGTGCTATTTCAGCACTTGTTTCTCCAGTTCTAGAAGATCCTCTGCACAGGCTTGCTGTGCTGCTCAGGGATTTTAATTTCATTTTTACTGTAACTACCTTCTATGGTCCATAAACTATATTGTTTTCATTTAATTCTGGGAACATAATGAATTTCTGTGGGCTTGTTTCCTGTTGGGTGTAATATCTTTGCTAGATGTGAGGTTTATTTCACAAGGTAGTTGTAAATTTGCTCAAACTCCCAATTGTTTCATCTCGGGAGCAATCAATAAAAGGAAACACGAGGGAGAATTTAGACCCTTCACATCCATTGAAATTCAGGGATGTAAATCCATCATCTCACTCTCTTTTTACCTCGAGTGCTGAGTAATGCTGCAAAAATGTTAAACCTCATGCTCAGGAATGGCCAAAGTGTGAAATTTTCACTTCTTTACCCTCAGAAGAGTCTTCAGCAGATAAAAAACCCACATTGGGTGCTGAGAAGAGGCAAAGGAAAGCTGCCAGAAGTGGAGGGGGTGCCACTGTCAGGGTCCATTCCCTACAGACCCATCCTTCACATCATGCTCAGTCTGCTCTGCCTCATCACACCATTAAATGGGTAATATATATATATATTTTTTTTTTTTCCCTCAGTTTCTTGAAAACTTGATGAAGACCATAGGATAAAAGCTGCCCTTCCTGTAGCTAACCTGTAGCTGGTCCTTCTTAAAGGAAGAAGCCAACATCTGGCTATCTGCAAATAGGTTGAGAGCACCAGATATTTAATTTTTCTAGATTTATCCCCTTTATTTCTTTTGCTGAAGGTGAGAAACCTGGGAGCTGCTGAGAGCTCTTTTGGAAAGCTTGACAAAAAAAGTTTCTAGCAGCTGAATTCATTCTGAGCTGATTTTTTTCTCTCTTTTTTTGCCTGAAGGCTGACCCCAGAAAGCTTTGCTTTTTTGGTTCACTAGAAACACTCTGCAGTCACAGGAGGTGGATGGAATGTGGATATCCTGGGTCCAGTGCCTGTAACACTTCCCAGTGCTCTTGCACCACCAGCCTGGGTGGGTTTAGCTGAAATACAACAAACAAAACCAGAGCTCTTGTGACCCAGCTCCTGGCATTGGCCTCTGTGCTCTGTGGTGGGGTGCTGGGATGCAGGACAAGCAGAGTGTGACCCCAGCATGGGAATGAGATGGCTGCAGCTGGGAAGATGAAGATGGTGCTTCAGGGATGGGGTTTAAGTGCCCTGTGTCCCCAAGCAGTGCTCCCATCTCTGCTCACTCAGCTTCAGGAGGAACTGGCTGATGATGTGATGGGTGAGGCTGGGATGCTTGGTTGGGTGCACTGACACACCCTGTCTGGAGAGCTGTGGAGCAGACAGCCCCTGAGATGCAGCTCCAGGATGGCTGAGGAGTGATCCTGCTGTGAGCACAGATGCAGAACCTTTTCATTCTTACTTGGTTTTTTGCTTTTCCAAATTTTGCTTGAAGCTGTTATCTCAAGGGGGGGTAAAATCAACCCCTCAACAACAGGCTCCCTCCTTCTTGGCATGTGAGTGTTCAGCAGACATCCCAGCACACGAGCTGTCATGGCAATGCAGAGGAGCATGAAGCAGAGCTGCCTCCTCAACTGCATCCCCAGCATCATCCCTCTGGGTATCAGCAGCTCTCACTGGGCTCCTGCCCTGGGTAGCTGAGGGGCTCCAGCTCCTCTCATCCTCACCAGTGAGGGGGGACCCTTGTGCACAAGCTGTGGTGCCCAGGGCTTTGTTCTTCCCAGCAGCTGAGGAAAATCCAGAGAGAAGCTTTTTACCTGGTGTTCTGGAGCTTCCTTTTTCAGTTTGCTCAAGCAGGTACCAGACAAAATCCCTGTGGGAACAGACCTGGGGCTGGACTGTTGGATGTTTCAGTGGAAATTTGGACCTGAATCCTTATTTCCCTCTCCAGTGGGAGCTTGTTTTCTGGCTCAGTTTCCTTCAGCTTTTGCAGCCTTTTTTTTTCTTATTTTCAAGTTATTTTTGGCCTTTCTTGAGGGGGATTCTTTGTAACCTGCAATCCAAATCCCAGCCTGCTGCTCTGGGGAGATGCTCACACTTTGCAGTGCTGGGGAGCTGCTGCTCTGCATCATGTCTTCTGCTCAGGGCCACCCACAGGATGCTCTTCCACGAGCATTTAGAGTTTGCTCATGGAAAAAGTTCTCCCCCACCAATAATAATGAGAGCAATCAATGCCCAGAAGGGCAGTAACAGGCACCATCCCTCTGTGCAAACCAAGGTCACATCCAGGCCCTTCTGACAGCAAAATCCTCAGCCCCTGGGTGAATTTCACCTTGCTTTCATTCATTCCAATCCATTAATTTCTTCATCTTCCTTATTCCCACCTAACTGCTCTCTCTTCTGCCTCCCAGTATGTCCATTTAATGCATTTATGCCCCTGATCTGGCTGTGCAAATGCCTCTTCTGTTTCTAGCTGGTCCACAGTAAATCAAACCTCCAGCTGAGAGCAAGGGAAGCTTTGTGAGGCAGAGGGAAATTCGGGTCCTTTCTCCCTCCCCCAGCCTCTGCCTCATTTCTAGCTGCAGATCTGTGATCTTGCCTTGAAAGAATCTGCAATGACTCATTGCCTCTCCTGGACCTACTGCCAATAACACAGTTAGTTACAACCCCTCAATTAAGTCTAATTACTTAAAATTCAGCCTTTTCCTGGGATTTTGATGTTGCAGGAGAACACTCAATACTAACTGTGCTTTTCAAGATGCCCTCGTTTTCTTTTTCTTGGGGAACATAAGAAGTGATGTGTAAATATTTCTTTCTCCAGTGAGGACACTTTCTTATCCCTTTTCCTTCAGCTTCCAGTAAAAAGCTGCTCCCACCCCTTCTTTCACTCAACATATAAATAAATAAGGCCCGACTCAAACAGCCTCAGCCATAAAAACCTGCTTGGAAAGGATCTCAGGCAACTGCCACATCTGGAATAATAGTCAAAATATTTTCAAAAGGGACTTCATTTTGATTTTTTTTTCTCACACAGGATCCTAAATCACCATGGCTCCATGTGCCAAAAATAACACACTGGGGTATGACCATGGGAGGACGTGAACCCATAATGAGGTTCAATAAAGTACTAATCTTATGGGGTAATGCAATCTGGTTTGCTTTTGCTTCAAGGGGAAAAAAAAAAAAGGAGTAAAAGAAGCCTCTGTGTGCGTGTGTTCAGTGTGTTTGGGTTGGTGTGCTCTTCAAACAGGATTTTGGTGTCTTCTTGCAAACTCTCTTTGCTGGTTTGCAATGCAAATAGATATTTCAAAGCTCGTTTAGCTGCTCTGTCCCACATTAGCCTGGTGCCAGGAAGGATGGCAGATTCCACCTGCCCCATCTTTTCGACCCAGGAAAATCTGATGGGACAACCTGCTGTTGTGAGAGAGGAAGGGCTTGGCCATGTGCTGAGCATCCCCAGAGATCAGCAGTGCTGCAGCAGGATTTCTTGGGGTTTCACATGATCCTTCTTGCTCCAGCTCATCCCCAGTTAGAAAACAAACCCCTAATTACAGGGCTGAGCATTCAAATCACTCCTGAATGTGAGGAAATAAACAATGAATCCCATTTTGCACCACGGAGCTGGGGCAGAGATGAAGATGGCAACAGGAATGAGAAATACAGGGCAAAACAACCTATAGCACAGCAACCTCTAATGCTGAAACCTCATAGTCTAGGGTTGGTAGAGGGAAAAAGTCTTACTCCTTCAGATATTTTTCTCTCCATTGTGGAGGAAGATTGACAGTGGTGTTTGTGCAGGCAGCAGATCTCTCATCCAGGATGATGCTGCCAAGGTCACAGAATCATTTTGGTTGAAAGAGACCTTCAAGATCATTGAGTGCAACTGTCAACTCACACAACCCCAGGGTGCAGAATCCCACCTTCCTCTCAATCCCAGTGGAGGAGATACTTTGCTTTCCAATGATGTGAAAAACCTACAATTGCTTGTCCAGGTCACCCTGCTGGGCAGAGGCAGAAATGGGAATGAAACCCAAACCTCTGGAGCCCCATCTAGTGCATTACTGAACATTTTTAGCCTGCAACATTCCTCCTTTCCTCTCCAGCTTCATCCCCAGGAGGCTGGTACGAATGTTATCCATCACTTGGGCTTGTGTGACACAAGAAGGCAGGGCACAGGGATGCTTTGGCTCGGGGAAAGCTGTCCCAGGTGGCTTTTGTCAAGAACAACTCCAGGTTTCCCCAGACACCTTGATCACCAGCCTAGTGCCAGCCCTTCTGAGCAGCCTCTTGACTGAGCTGTAAATAAATCTACCTTCAAGCCGTGGATTTTTTGCCATGTAATCAGTCTGCTTTCATAAAAATTCACCTCTCCTGACATTCCTTCACATATGCCTTACAAATGTGCTCACTGGTGAAGCAAATGTGTGGGAAATATATCTCTATTTTCCATATGGATCCCAGTATGCCATAAAAGGTTTTCCCCTGCCCCCCCCCTTCTCCCCTCCTCGCAGTCTCTTGAGGGCATAACAATTGAAATCTGATGAGAAAATGAAAAACTGCTTGGTGTTCATAATGTCCAAGTAGTTTTCCAGAGTCCTGATGCTGAAAGGGACATAAATCATTAGCAGCACTCGAGCGACGCTGTTACCTCAGGAGAAAAACCAAAACATGCTGAGTTTCTGGCTACTGGAAAGAGGAAAGTATTGCAACCACACGAGTATCTTGAATTTGTCATCCAAGTTCTGTTTAACTGGGGGAGATGAGCACACCAGGAGAGGTGGGAGCCACAAAAAAAAAGGGGGTGCAGCCCATTGCAGGCATCACCTGGCACCAGGGATTAAAACTGGAACATTCTGGTGCTTTTCTATCCCACTTGGCATCACCCAGCCCTGGCTGTGCTTCCAGATGTGCTGGTGCACTGGCAGCTTCCCATGGGATGAAGCAGGGGCAGGACCCCCCTTGTTAACTTGTTTAGTTGATGAACTAAACCCAAAAGGAGTAAAACACTAGTGAGTAGTGACCAAACAAAGCCACCTTCTTATTTTTTTTTCCTCTTTTTATTGTGAGACTTCTGAAGATGACAAACCCAAAGACCTCTGGGTAGCTCTGCAGTCAAAAAACAGGTGATCACTGTTCTGAAAATACTGTGCAAATCTTTCACTCCCTCCCCAAAATGTGAAGTTCTCTTCTTAATCCAAAACCTCAAGTGCTTTGAAATCTCCATCAGGTCAGTGCCTGGGGTCAGCACATTCCCAGGAGCCACTCTCTGCTCTGGGGAAAAAAAAAAAGAGGCTAAAATCTCCCACTGAGTCGTAAGGTGTGAGTGCCAGCAGCACTCCCCGGGCTCTCCATCCAGCACAGGCAGGTTCAGCATCCCAAACCCATCCCCTCCAGCAGGGACCAGCAGTTGACACATTGACACGGTGGAGAGGGGGGTGTAGCAAGAAAGGAGGAAAACCAATCTCCATCCAGCAGCCGTGGGGCTCCCCACAGCATCTCCTCTCCCCTGGGGGGGCCGGGCTGTGGAGGAGGAGCAGGTTTGTGTTGCTCAGCAGGAGGATCAAGTGGCTTTTCCCACACTGCTGCAACTACTCCTGGCTTTCTGGCTCCATCTTCTGGAAATGAGAGCAAAGAGCCTGAGGTTTTGTAGGTGAGGTTTTGTAGGGAGCTTGGTGAGAGAGCCCCGCAGTGCGTCTGGCACAAACAAATCCCTTTCATCACGCAGGAAAAGTTGGGGTTTACCCTGTAAAGCGCCTCTTCCAGAAAAAAACAAGGTGCTGGGAGGCCAGGGCAGTGGTTCCATGGAAGCCGAGCTGCAGGTCAGGAGCAGGCACTGAAGCTTTGCAGGGGGTGGGGTGGCCATGGGTTTTCTGGGTGGATCAAGCAAAGAGCCAAAAGGGAACCAGCATTTTCTTTTGAAAGTCGTCAGGTGGATCCAAAGCACTTCAATGGAAAATAAAACGACACTTCAATCAGAGAAAATGAAGAGAAATAGCTGAGAAATGATTTCAGAGCTTGGCAGAGCAGGGTTTAGTGCTGGGACACCACAGCAGTGGCACTGGGACTGGATTTTAACCCATCCTCTGCAAAAGAGCCAGCTCAGCAACCTCAGCTCTCCTGATGCCAAGGATGGGGCACCCCCAGTGCACAGCTGGGGGCTTTGGTGGCATCTCCCCACCCAGTGCCAAGATGCTGCTGTTGGCCCCAGGGTGAGTGTCAAGCAGGAGAGTCAGGCTGTGCTGAGGTGTGCAGAGCACGGAGGGTGGAGATTCTCACCCTGAAATGTGGCTGCCAGTGTTGCTCTGGGGCTTTCTCCTCCCTGTCTAGCTGTGAACTGCCCTTTCAGGGTGGCAGAGCTGGGATGCAGGGGGAGCAGAGGGACACGGGGAGTGATGGGTCCTTCCCTCTGCTCCCACAGGCTTGCCAGGAGCAGGGCTGCCTGCAGACAGCCATTTCTGATGCAAAAGATTTCTACTGCTTTATATTCACCCTCTGCAAAGCAGGATCCCCCTCTGCTACTCATTTTTAGGTTTCTACCACCAAATTGAGCTTCAAGTGCTGGGTTTCCCTTGGCTGGGGGTGCTGGGCAGATGCTTTCCTGGGTATCTCCTGCTCTAGTCGACATCGAGGACACCAAGCAGAGGAGCACAGGCTTGAAAGGCTCAGATCCCTCCTTTATTCTGCATCTTGCCTGCAGAATCTGAGCCCCACAGATCTCCTTAGCCATGCTCTTTAATTCCCCGTGGAGCTGGAAGGGCCCTCTGGGGATGCTCTGGTGCCACCCCCCTGCTCCAACCAGCAGGGTCACCCAGAGCAGGGCCCAGCAGAGCAGCGTCCAGGGGGGGTTGGGATCTCTCCAGAGGAGACTCCCCAGCCTCTCTCTGTCTCTCACGGGAAAGATTTCCCCCTCCAGTTTAGCTTAGCGCCAGACGGTGGTGCTCGACACCTGCTTTGCTGCCCTTCCTCCTGCTGCTGCTGAGGTTTTGGGCTGCTACCTGAACGCAGAGGGAGGGGAGGGGGCTTTGAACACCCTCCCTTCCTTCCGACAGCCTCTGGGGATGGAGCATTTGGGGAATATTCAACCTAAACTACCTCTGAAGAACTCGATTTGGATCAAGAGAGCTGCAAAGCCACCCTTGAGGTGGAACCCACTGAGAAATGAAGGCACAAACAACCTCAAAAATGGGAATCCATTAATTCCCTTTAATCCACTTCAGACGTGCTAATTACCCCGAGTGGACATTGCTGAGTTTGGCTGGTTTCTAAAGTTTTTACTTGAATTCCCATAGTTGACTTGTCTTTATCTTCTGGCTCACATCAAATGAAACTGAATTTAAGGCTATATTAGGGATTAAACACTTTTAGGATTCTTATTTTGGGTTTGTAAACTCTTCAAGTTAAAAACCAAAGTATGGAACAGGCCAGGGGATGAGGCTGTTAGTTACCAGAAGTCTTTTTTGCCCTTCTTGCAGGAAGGTTGGTGACGTGTCCTGGCACTGTCAGGAGCTACTGGGAGCAGACTGGGCCTTGGGGAGCACAGGCTGTGGGGTGCAGAGCAGCAGGGTGCAGATCCCCACTCTGCTCCCCATCTCCTTGCCCAGCAGCTTCTGCAGCATCTGAGGCAACCCAGAATCACTTCAAATGCAGAAGCACTTGCCCAAATTTCACTTGAGACAGAGATGAGTCAGATTTTCAGGGCCAGGAGGGATTTTTTTCCCTCCCCAGCACCATGTCAGTGGCTCCAAGGACATCCTCACTCTGCAGCAGAGGCAAAAGCTGCCCCATGGTCAGACATCCTCGTTACACCCACCAGAGTAATTCAGCAGCTTCTCCACACTGATTCTGTTTCAAAAGCCACTCTTGCAGTGAAAGGACTGACACCTCGAGGTGTCACAGGAAACTTCCACGTCCAGGCTGCTTCTGCATTGGCTAGATGTTGATTCTGAGCCTCCAGAAGAGACATGTGAGTGAAATGAAGCTTTTCACTGGAAAAGCTGCACAACAAAATGCTGAGATTCCCAGTGCTACCCCAAAAATGTGCACATGGAATTCCCAGCTGCTTTCAATGGCTGTGGAAATCTAATCCCACAGACAGCTTGAGCCTCACCTCCTTTCTCCACTTCCTTGCCTCTCCACGAATAAATCTTTGTCTCTCAGTTTCTGGTGTCTGACTTATGGTTGTTCAGTGCTTATTTTGGCACTGGGCAGGGGTGGGATGTTTCAGCTTTGCCTGGAGGCTGGAGCAGGGATCCCTCCTCGGAGATAGGTTTAAAATGTGAGGGACTTGGCCAAGAACTTCCAGGTAGAAATCACTATTGTCCAAAGCAGGGAAAAGCCAGGAGGGAGTTTGGACATCTGTAGGGTTTTTGCCTGAGATAATTGTAAACCATGGGATAGTGATCTGAGAGAGCAGCAAAGCAAAGCACAGATGATCTGATTAGTTTTCTGCCCTGGACATTTTATCTGTATGTTCAACACAGAGTGAAAGACCATTCTTCAAAGGCCCAAGGGTCTTTGGGGAAATCTTCTGTCATTAGTACCCATGGTGATGTCAGTCAAGCCATACCCTGGCTCCCAGGCAGAGAAATCCACACCCCATCCCAGCAGCCCATAGACTGGGTGAGCAGCTTTCTGCTCACAGCAGGTACAATTCTCTCACCCAGCAGAGTCACCTACTGCTGGGAGGCACTCTGAAAGCCCCTCTCTTATCTCCTTCCCTCCTCAGGGGTAGGAGAACCTCTTTCTTCTTCTTCTAATGGCATTCCTCTGCAGCTCGGGAGTCTTGGAGGGAGTTTTTGTTGATATTAAATTGCAAAGTGCATTTAAAGATTCATTCTGGTCACTATGAATAATGAAGTGAGGGAGGGAAGTATGAATACTAAGTGTTTTTAAAACTAAGTGTTTTCCAGGCTTACAGATCTGGGTTTGAGTTCAGCAAAGAGTTTTCCATGGCTCTTAGGCACAGCAACATCACCCAACCCAACGTGCCACGGGCAGAGTGCAGCAAGGTTTGCACATCACATGGGCACAGGGATGGAGGGTTGGGCTCTTTAAACCCATCTCAGGATGGTAACAATTCTATTTAGCATTTATTAACTACCAATAGCTGCGTTCCCAGCAATCCTTTGGCCATCTAATATTGGACTTGTATTTAGCACGGGCAGCATCTGCAAGACTTCAATGTTTTCAGCATTCAGGACTGAAAATGCCTGGGGATTGGCCTGCTCCCCTGCCCTGCTGTTCATCCACAAACCATGAAGGAGAAGGGAGAAAAGCAAAGGCTGGATTTCATGGGCTGAGAGTCACAGAGTGCCTGCTCATCATCACAGGTCCTTCCCTGGACAGCTTTGCTTTCTCTTGAAGGAGAATTTTGCTTTTTAGTCACTTTTTCCTCTCTAGTCTGTCTTCAGAGGCAGTGATTACCAAATATTCTGCGTGTTGAGTGCTAGGAAACTAAGACCACCAGCTTATTTCCAGCACTTCCCACTTTGCCTTTGCCTTTCCCCCACCGTGAGCCACAGCCCGTGAGTCGCCCGTTCTCCCCGTCCTAGGGGAAAAAAATGGGCTGAGAAATAAATTCCAGACTCAAATGTCAATGCCTTGAGAAATCTCTTGGTTCAAACTCTGCTCCCAAACCATCAGCCATCTCCTTTGTGGTGAGGGCAGGCTGGAGGCTGGTGTGGCCCCGGGAAGATCCCGTTGTGGCGGGCGCCGTGACAATAAACACGTTAATTAAATTAATTAATTTCAAGGGGCAAAGGTTCAGTGGGCGGGTGGTGCTTTTGTGTTTCCAAACCAGTTAACTCAGCTCAAATTCAAACCTGACCAAGACAGATCTGCTTTGACCAGCAAAACCCCAGCGCTCTGCAGACACTCGGCCCCTGCCCAGCCTCGGTGGCCGGGGTGAGACACAGCCTTAGGTTAACAGAAAGACAGCAAATGAGTTCTGGGGCTCTCTGTGCTTTTGGAAATCATCAGGAGAATGGTGATGTGCCAGGGTGCAGGGTGCTATTCTTCCTATCTCCTCTCTCCATTGTGAGAGGGTGAACAAAGCCAAGAGGTGTAATTTAAAGGTGCTGTGACCTCCCATGAGCAGCTCTCCCCATTGTGCCCCTGGTTTTGTTTTCTGGATGTGGTTTTGTTGGGGTTTTTTTTTTGTTGTTTTTTCTTTTTTTCCTCCACTGAGATCTACTGATCATAAATATGCATGAATAAAAGAGAAGGGGAGGGGGGAAGGGGGGCTCATAACCAGCTCAGAGAAAGTCCTTTTCTGAAATTTCCACTCCTGACGTCGTGTGAAATGAGGGACCACACTGCTGGATGAGCTCAGCCAGGGTTCCTACTGCCAACTGGAAAAGCAGAGCCCTGCCATCATAACTGTGGTGATAATTCTCACTTCCAGAGGGGCTCTTATCACATAACAGCTTCTTTTTGATTGGGGGTGGAGGGGGAACCGAAGGGGGCCGGGGGAGATAATTCCAACCACGGGGGGGTTTGCATCTTCATTCATCACTTTCCAAACAAGCCGCTGGAAAACCCAAGTCCCCGAGCAATTTCCAGACTACAGCTCTCTCCTGCTTCCAGGGACACACACACACTGCCTCCAGACACCAGCCAGCAACCAGGTACACCTCGGGTGAGCATCAGAAAGAAAGAAATTCCCCCTCCCTCCATGGTTTTCTGCTCCAAACACGGGCAAGAAACGGACGTAACCTTCCCTTTTAAGCCTAGCAACTCCAGGCTGGCCGCACTGCTCCTCCTGGATTAATCTTTCTTTTTTTTGGCTCAGTGAATTGTGGTCAAGGCCATTGTAACGTGAGTGCTGCCGGGGCTGGGATTGGCTGGAGGAGGCTCAGAGAGGCCCCTTTTCACAGGGGACTAATTGCTTTAGACCACCAGTATTTGGGAGCTACAGATGTCTTCCTTAATTTGCCTAGAGAGCACAATCGGCCCCATCTGTTGCATTTTTTTCCCCCCTCTGTCTCTCAAGTCGCCTTCTTCCCCCTGTCTGCAAAGGCCTAAATTGAAAACTCATCAAAAAGTAATACAAGAGCAGTTTGGCTGGGAAGCTGCTGCCGTGGGGCTTTGCCTTTAATAAAGGCCCCCCTGCTACTTTTACACATGGGCTGGGGAGCAGAGAAAGGAGGAGGAGGAAAGCAGAAACAACCTAGGAGAGGGGGGGGGAAAAGGAGGAAAAAAAAAAAAGAGAAGAAGAAAAAAAGCTAAAAACTAACAGCCAGATGGGATATTTGGAGGCAGGATAATTTGATGTGTCATGGCTGGAGGAGAACAAGGGGCAGCCCCTTGTTTTCTGTGTGTACACACAACAAAATAGATGACTTCTGGAGATGGGAAGGCAGAGGAGCCGGGGGCCGGCCGGGGGCTCCACATCCCAGTGTTGCTGGAGGGGGGGAGCAGTCACTGACTTCCCTGCTGCACACCTCCAGGAATGGAGGGAGATGGACAAGGGTCAAAAGAAGGGAATAGGGAAGAGAAAGGAGGAGAGATTTTGCCCTTCTGCAGGGCTGGGAAGTTGTCTTGGATTGGAATTGTCTTGCATCATATACAGGACCTGGACTGGGGCTGCTGATCCATACCCATAGCCAAGGAACCAGGAGACCATTGCTGTCTTCTTGCTGCATCAGTGCTTTGATTGCAGAGCATCTAATGGAGCTGCATCACCCACAGGCCTTTCCTTGTGCCAGCTCCAGGCTTCATCTCAAACTCAGCCCTGGGCAGAAAGAGGCAACGAGCCCAAGAAATCCCTGGGATACTAAAGAGAAAACACACCTCATCTTTGTTAAATCCCTGCCAGGGCCCAGCCTCAGCACACACAGGTGACAAGGGGGTTGTAAAACCCCACGTTGTTCAAACACAAGTAGAATGAGTAAGATGGTAATGAGAATTTCCTAGTCCCAGCTCCGTGGTGTAGCCACAGGGAGATCTTCTGACAGCAACTGAGCTTGAAGAGCCCTTTTCAGCTCATCCCAGATGTATTTAACACTGAAAGCTTTCCCTGCTTCCTTCTCTTGCCTTCAAATAACGCTGCTTGGTGCAGTGAGTGGAAGGGGTTGTGCCAGGATGGTTGTTTGGTTTCTTTTATGTTAAGCTGGAAGAAAACTCAAGTGATGGAGAAAGCCCCGAGGACCCTCCTCCCACCCAGCCGTGCTGCACCAGCCACCCCAGCTCCCCCCTCCCCAGGCTTGGGTGCTGCAGTGCCAGGAAACTTCCTGGGCCCCCACTGCAGGGGAAGGCAGGGGGTT
>JAABNV010015146.1:65965-79478 GCA_033439845.1 Ispidina picta | reverse complement strand
GCTGTCCCACCATGTCTCAGTGATTGCAATGAGATCATGGTCCTGAGATCTCACACAGATCTCTAGTTCATCCTGTTCATTCTCCTTGCTGTGTGCATTTGTGTACAGGCATTTGAGTGAGTTTGCAATGCTCGAGAATTTCCTGACTGGTATCAACCCTGAGGTAAAACCTTAAAGGACTTTTCCAACCTAAATGTTTCTTTGATACTAAAGGTATTTTCTTAGTATAGTTTTGTTGTTTTAAGGGTAAGCATATCTAACACAGTAGGGTTTTCCTTAATCAAATTAAAATTGAGGGATTTCAAATGCTTAAGCTGAAGATTTTTACTTTAAATGGTAGGGAACATCTGTTGTGAGCTTTGCATATGCTCATATGAGCATTTCTGTAGATTTTTTTTTTATATATAAACTAATTATTTTATGAAGAAATTACCACTATGTGACTAAGTTATACTTAAGGACATTGTTCTTTAAGTTGTGGACATCAAAACTCAATTTTTATGTCCATATGTTGTTTTGTTGTTAGGGTTTTTTTTAATAATGATTTGCATATCTCAATTCCCTAAATCTTGTGTCTCTTTGTTATGCTTTCCTCTTCTGCTCTTAAATGATAACCAGGCTTAAGTTTCTTTGAAGCTAAATTAGATTCAACTCTAGACTTAGAGGTATAATAATGAAAGAAATCTCCTTTCTAGAACATCGCATTCATGATCCAGCTGATTTCAAAGCACTTTGCCAGGTCTTCGTCTCTGCAACTTTTAGGGGTTTTTTGTCCAAATTATTTTTTTGAAACCACTTACCTTAGAAAAATGCTAGATTTCTTTAAAAGTTATGGAAAGATAGAATTTATGTAAAAGAGTTAAACAAACAGAAACAGTGTTGGAAAGCAACATTTCCCATTATAATTTTTTCCCTGTATTCAAGTCTTGCAGGTTTCCTTGCTTCTTGTAGTTTAGATCTTTCAGAATCCCTTAAATTAATGTTGTGGCATCTTGTTATACTCATCGGCTTGTTTTACAGCCTTATTTGAATATTCACTGTTAGGATAACCACAGAACCATGTGATTAGTTTGACTGCATCAGAGGTGTGTGTTGACCTCGGGAGGCTGTTGCTTAGTGAGGCATAATGAGATTTCTGTTGTGTAATTCTTTATTCCTCTGTGGTGTTTTTTTGTCATATAGTAAATCCCTGGAGTTGTGTTCTTTGTTCTCCCAGGCATAGACACAAAGGGTTTCCAAAGTTCAAAAATCGAACATTTTCTGATGTGTTTATTTGAGGAAACAAAAGTTAGGGCATTTAATGCTTGCATTCGGTGATCTCACAGTAATAATTCTTTCTGAGGTTATTATATATACATGTGTGATATGACTCGTAGAATTTTCCTGAACTCTATAATTTATTTAATATTGGCCAGGGGTTATTAAATGCAGAAGGAAAATGGCTTTTGATTAAAGCTACCTATGGATATCACTCTGAATCCTATCCAGTCCCATTACTGTTCACTCAGCTTCCTGCTGAGAAACTATTTCAGCTTTTTATAGCAGTAACTGAAATGATCTCTTGTCTAATATAGAAAGTCATTTAAGGGACAACTCTTGAAAGCTGACATGAAAATGATTATTTGCAGTTGCAAAAGTGTACTGAAATGAAAATATGAGTGAAATAATATTTCACTTAAAACATTGCTTGATTCTCAGTGTAGAGGAATGTGAAATGAACGGAATAAAATTTGGCCTAGTTTAATGTATAGAAGACCAAATCTGTTGTGATTAATTGCAAGAGAGCAATTTGTGAATGTTAAAGGCCTGCTCTAGGTTTGAAATAGTTTTAATAATACTATTAATATCTTTTATTGCTGTTGTTCATTGTTATTATTGTTATGTTTTGATTTTGCTATGGTAACCTAGAGGGTTCCTTCTCTATCCTGTACAGAAGGTGAGGAGACTGGAGTAATGGATAGCCTGTTGGAGGCCTTGCAGTCAGGTGCAGCTTTTCGAGACCGAAGGAAAAGGACACCAAGGTCTAAAGGTGAACATTTTATTTATATTTTATTGCCTGGAGAAAGTTAAGTGTTATGGGTCTAGTGCTCAACAACCTAAATGATATGAGGTTTAATTCTTTTTTGCAGTTGCAACTTCCAGAAATGTTCAGGCTGATTTGTTGATGTCAGTAGCAGAGATTAATTTACTGAACTTAGCATAGGCTGATCATTATGAAAAGACTCTGATGCAGCCACACGTACTTTAACTTTTAAGGGTTTATAGCTGAATGAGGGATGTAAAAGTCACCTTCCCTGTAAGTGAATGAAATTATTTCACTGGTAGATAACTGTCCCTTTACTACTAGAAATAATTCTGCTTAGTAAGATTGTTACAATGTTCCAGTAACATTCAAAGATGTGTTTTATTTCCATTGTTTCCTTGCTTTTGCAGACATACCACAAAATCTCAGTCCACTCATGCAACGGCCTGTGCTGAAAGCTTGTAACCATGGTAATGAACCATCTTTATGAATTGCATGCTCTTTTTAACTTAGCTTATGTAGTTGATCTCCTCTTTCAAAATACTGCTGTGATGTTTGCAGTTTTTTACATTAGTGCAACACTGAAACCATATTGAAACCTGCTTTATAATATTACATCTTGAATATTACATCTTGAAACTATACTGATTGCTTACTTGCAAACCTCTCCTGTCTTTTTTAGGGGTTTTAGTTATTAAAAAAATGTTAATATTTTTAAATGTAGAACCTTTATAATTCTTAAAAAGAATGATGCAAGGATTTTTAATGGATTATGGAATTACAATCGATGGCAGAGATTTTAAGTGTTGCTAAGTGTTTATGATACTGTATCAGAAAACTTTTTGCATTCATTGAGTTTCTTGATACTATAGCTGGAACAGTTTAAGCACTCATTTACCAGTATAATTCAGAAGTGATGATGTATCAGCAAATTACAGCAAATTACTGTTACTTAACTGCAAAATTCCAAATTCTGCACATGTGTCTTATGAATATATTTATTCATAAACTCTTGAACTATAACACTGTTACCAACAGGACTTGCTTGTATGTGAAATGCTTCAGTGAGGCTGTGGGTGTTTGTTAGCTTTGTTAGACAATTTATAGAATATTGTTATATTAGGTATTTTTTAATTAAGATTGAGGAGTCCAGAGTAACTTTTTTTCAGTGGCTCATAACTAGTGGTCTCAGGAAAAGGTTTAAAGATGTAGTAGCTCCATTAAAAAAAAAATAAAAAATCATTGAAGCTTGGAGAAAGAACATCTCCTTTCTTAGATTTTTAAGCAGAATACATTATCCTTTGGTATTTAAAAGCACTGTGGAGTTTATAAGAGTTTATAAAGCAGATGCTTTATGTTACTTCTTATAATTTCTGTTTGTTTATTTCTTAAGTGTCCGTAGAACAAAAATACAGAATTTGGCATAACACAAGATTAATGAAAATTGATCTGGAAGAACAGTTTAAAGATAATTAATTCAATTCACTTATAGGAATTTGCTCAAAGAAAAATCAAATATATTTGACAGGTGCTTCCCTAGCACATAACATATTGATATTTGAATAACAACTACAGAGTACATCTGATTTTATCCCATGAGTGTTTCTGCTTGTAAGAACAATTGTGTTGCATGTTGCTTCTTTTAAACTCATTCTAGCTGGCTAGCTACCTGTCTGTGTACAGGCAGTGTAGTTTCCATTTTTCAAGCTAACTTCATTTAGACAAACAGTAGGGTCAAGTTTTACATTTCAAGTTAAAACACCAAAACCAAACAAAAAAACCTGCAATCTGCAAAATCTTAGTGTAACCCAGGGACTGATCTGTATACCAAATGGATATAATTTGGTGCTGGTTTGAAGTTCAGACATTTGATTTGGAGAGAGAAGTAAAAGTAAACTCTTGGATTTTTTTTGGCTTTTCAAAAGTCAGTTTTTGGATAGAGAATCTGTTTCTCAGACTTTTAAAAATAAATGCAGCTTTTCTTTCACCTGTCTTGTTAGCTCAGGAGCAGGATAATACAAGTGTGAGCTTGCTTTTAAGGAGTTCATTAGTATGTTTTTGATTTGTTGACACTTGTCACAGTATCTACATGTTACATTTTCTTGAGCCAGACAGAGCACTAAACTTGATGTAGATTATGGTGAATTCATTTATCAAAGCCTTTTTGGCTTTTTCAAAGTAATATAGGGCCATTTGTTGCTCCAAGTTCAGCTTTCAGGTTTGTGGGTTGTTTTTGTTTGTTTGTTTGCTTGTTTTTTGTTGTTGTTGCTATTCAAAGTCTGCAAAGTCTGTGTGGTAAGTTAGGAATTTTAATAATTTATTCTGTTACTGGGAAATAAGTTATATAGCTTACTTTCTATTTACAATGAATACTAGAACCTGAGTATCAAAGTTTATTTTTAGATAATAATCTTCCTGATAGTAATGATCTAACCAGTCAAAGCAAGAAGTACAGTGATGAAGTTTCTCTGAGTTTTTGTTTCTGAATTCAACAATGTATAATGTTGGGGATTTTCAGTGTTATTCTCTGTACAATTTTTTTCTTGCACTTTTTATCTAATACACATACATGCTCAATAACCTATTCTATGTATATATGTAATAATAAGTGATGAATACTGTACATAATGTTTTATTATAAGCAAGAAGCTTTTTTTTTCTTTTTTTCTTTTTTTTTGTTTGTTTGTTTTTTCTTTTTTTTTTTTTACTATAAGCAAGAAGCCTGTGATTTCAGACCACTTCAGAAAAATTGAGATATGTCTTGAATGGAAGTACTGGTTTGGGCTTTCATTAATTTGCTCTTTTTCTGAACTTAACATTTCAAATGGATGATAGATTTTGCATCATGGCAAAAAAAAAAAAAAAGCCTCTGGCTTCCACTAAGACTAAAATACCTGGAGACATTTAAAAGTCCTCAAGGAGCAATTCAAATACTTTCCTAGTTTGCTTATGCACTGGTTTTGGCTGTTTGGATTAACTGGCTACTGCATATTCTTCTGAGAGTAACAGATTCACTTAGAGTAGATATAATTAATATGCACTGCAGATTCGTACCTAAGATGAACTTCTGTGACTCATCCTGCAGTCAAAAGGAGTGACAAGCCATGACCTGAAATGGCTGTCTCCTAAATCATTCAGAGTGTAGCCATCTCTGCTGGGCAGATGCTGTCAAGTTCTAGCTAATCTCTTCAGTTTCAAAACAAACCCAAGCAAATTAATAAAAACTGGTTTAGTTTTTATGATTAAAGAGATTGCTCTAAAAAAAAGTGTAATACAAATCAGACCCAAGCAGAGATAGAACTAGAGAGCAGTGTCTCACAGGGGATGGCAAGGGAGAGAAATACAGCTAGAATGCACACTTTCTCCATAGCTGTAATGTAAATGGAAGCAGGAAGGAAATCTCTCTAAGCATTGGCATTGTCATCCTCAGTACTATACTGCTCAAGGTACCAAGCTATCACTTTTTCATGAGGCTGAGACAAGCTCTGTAAAATAAAGTAATGCAGAAGAGCAAGCCAATGCTACTTAGCTCTAGAACTGAGAACTGAAATTAATTCCTTTACTTAAATGGTCTTCTTAAGAAAAGAAAGAAGAGTAAATTTAGTGGAACTAGCCATGGGTTGTCCTTTTTTCTCTTCATGATCTGTTGCGTTTCCTAGAATGCTCTGGTAGTGTTCAGCTAATATTTCTGATTAAAAAATATTGGTTCTTATGCTGCATCCCAAGGTAGCCTCTTGGGTGCATAGTTTTATTTTCAGTCCTACTTCACTCTTATTGAACAGACTGACTCTTTCTAACACGGTACGTGGTTTTTGTCAAATTTAAATCTACTCAGAATTGCCAATTGTACATTGTTTTCCGCTTGTGACAAGGCCCATCAAGTCAGATAATTTCTTGCTGAGGAAAATCCCTGCTGTATAACTAATAGAAATAATATACATTTGGAATTGTTAGATCTTGAAGTATTCTGACATCTGAAGAATATAAATGATTTCCACTGAATTTTCATTTACATAAATATGATTAGTATGCTATTTCCTTTGTTTCTGTTTATATTGCTTTGTATTTTTAATTTAACAACTGAATTACATATATGTTCAAAACTACCTGTTAACATTACAGTTTGCTTTAACTTCAGAGCCTTAAATTGCAGTAAACATTGTAGTATATGCTTTTGCTGTAATTCCCATTCAGAGCCCTCCCTGACACAAGTATGTATGAGCATTAGTATGGTTTTAGTGTTTACTTTGGTAACATTTTGATTCAATAGCATCTAACAGGGAAGCTTTTTTTATTTTGTTTAGGGAGCAGAAGAAAGCACTTACTTTTCAATTATCAGGATTTTGCACATTAAAAGATCATTTCAAGCATCTAATAGCTATGGCTGATCTGAGTTTATCCATTATTTACAATAGTCACTGCATATTTGCCACTTGCACGTTTATGTCAAGCTAGTTAAGTTCAAATACACATAGCAGCCTATCTAAGGCAGCACAGAGCCCACTGCAGCACAGAAAAGCTGCATTATTCACTAAGTTTTTGGTCAGGCTCTGCAGTCTGCATCAAGTTCTCTGCTTCTATGGCTACACATTTATTTGCAGTAACATTAGCCAAGGTATATGGTGTCTGAAATGCATGAATACAAATTCAAGATGCAGCTTTTAGTGCATGTATCTATTCCTCAAATGCAGCAGAAGTAGACTGTATTCAAAATGCTTTGAGTACAAAAAAAAAAAGCTATAATAAAACGTAAGTAAAAAGATACAGATTGCTTTTTGTAACTGCAAAGGTTGAAATAAATCTTTCTTTTGCAATGTGGACTGTACTTTCAAAGGTAACAGTAACACCTTGATCTACATTCACATCCAACTTCCATGGTAAGAGATAGTTGTAATTACTATAGCTGTTTGTTCAGAAATCTATAAACAATAGAATAAATTTCAAGTCACATTTAGCCTGAAGCATTTTAAACACTTCTGTTAAATAAAATCCTTGTCAAGCAATGTCACTCTGGTCTCAATGAAGCAGAAGAAAACCCCTTTTTCATATTCGTTGGTTTTTTGTAATCTCTTATTCATAATAGAACTGTCATCTGAGGTTCATATTAGTGTCTACTACCTTTTTTTTTTGCAATCATAGCTGACAATGAGCTCAGACTCATCTTAATTCTTGAAACCACTAGTGCAACCACTTTATAGAGGTCATGATTTTATTTGCTGTATATGACATTTCAACCTATTTTTTTCTTTACTGTTTTCTTAATTTGCTGCCTTTGCCACAGCTGTATGTAGTGAACATTAGGAAGTACCTAACACTGGAGAAATAATGAAACATGTGAAGGTAACTTCATATCCAGTATAGAATATAACAGAAGTAAAAATGCATTCTTTAGCAATGCCAGTTCTTCACGATAGATACTGTTTTGAAGGCACTATGCATGTTTGTGTATCGTTCTTTCTAGATGTGATTTTAAAACATCAGTATTTCTACCTCTGATACACAAAAGTTTTGTGTTGCTTTGTGATGTTTTACTCAATAGACAAGTTTCCTCAGCAGAAGACTTGGAATATCTGTAGGCACTGTTATGAAATGAAAACAGTAAATAGGATTTATTTTTTTAAAACCCAAAATGTAGTTCTCAGTTGTTCCCATTTTAATACTAAAGCTTCACTTCAATATTGACTTCATAGGTCAAGTAAAATTACTGCTTATTCTAACAGAAATAATTCCCCTGAAACCATCTGCACTGTTCATAATAGCTTTTTCCTAGAACCAGCAGCAGAGTTCAAAGGAACTGTGACCATAAGAGTCAATTTTGCATGTGTGGGAAAAACATATCCAGACAAGCAAAGTGACTTTATTAATTTTTGTTTGTTTATAACTGTTTCTGTATTGACATAGTTGCATACACATAGTCTCTTACAGAGATGACCCTGAAAAATTTGCATTCCAAAATATTTATGAATCAAATTTTTTTTCTTATGTGATCATTTTAGCACCTTTTTCTAGTGATCTCTCTCTCTATCATAATGTAATGTTGGAGTGGATATTCAGTCAGGACGGATGAAAGCCAGTGAGAAGAGCTTTAGATGAAAAATTAGTACATTTTTTTTTTAAAGACTTTCCAACAGAGTTAATAAAATCAACCTTTATAATAAAGACTGACAAAAAGAGAGCTGTAAAACACTCATTTTTTTTAAATGCCAAATGCTGCAATATGGGTGCAAGCTCTGTTAAGAAAATGAAAAGGGTACTTCAAATTATTAGTAAATTCATATTAGCACTGTGAAAATATCAGTATAAACAGAAAAAAAACCCTGATAACTTGCCCTTAGTATAAGCCAAACACACACTGTTAACCCTAGCATTACCCATATTTAGAAAAGGAGTTGTAAACCTACAAAAAAAAATTGTCTGTGTCTATTTTCTTACTTCTCTTATAAAATTTTTGGACACTTCCCTTATCATCTCCCATGAGTAAGGTGAAACACATATCCTCCATTCTGTGTCTTACCATAAATAATTATAGGTGAACATAATATAGACAAGAAAGACAACCAAAGCTTTTTAACAGTAAAACTTTAAGGTTCCACTTTGAGACAAGGTTGGCCCTATAACAGGCTTATTCTTCAGAGGTTTGATAACTTTATTCTTAAAGTGAGACCCTTTGAAGATGTCAAATTAGGCACTCAGAGCAGCTAATTGCTTTAGTAAATATCTTACCAGCGTTCACTGGTACTCATTGGATAAGGCCACTTCTCTCAAGGTAGTTGAATAAGACTGCTTTTCTCAAGGGAGGCAAGGACATTTTCTGCAAGATAAGAACTGTGGCAAAAAGGTGACATTTGAAAGTGGTGACACAGTATATTCCATAATTGCAGATAACAGTAAATGTCAGGTTGATAATCGTCTAGCCAGGTAGCCAGTTTCCAAAAGCTACTGCAGGGAAGTTATGTATTCAGAGCAGTCTCCTGAATATGCATCAGTGGACAATCTGAAATCTGCTAAGGGAGCTGTAAATTACCAACAATTTACCCATATTTTTCTTTTCCTTGTTGAGTCACAGGGAGCTTCCCATTTGAAGACAATTACTGAGTTGATCTGTATATAAAGAGGTTCTGTCACTTCTCAGAGTACTTTTCAAGTCTCATATTTGTTAAACAAGATTTTAGATATAAATTTACCAGATTCTTTCACTTCTGTTTTCTGAATGTTAAGAGCAAGTAGTACCTGAATTCCTGGCTTTCTTTAAAGGCCACTGATAATTAATTAATTAATAACTGTGATCCAAATAGAATAAATTATGTCTCTATTGACTGAATAACAGTGCTAATGTTCTTTCTATTGTTTCCATGTATATGTATAAATATATGCATTCCTAAAGGTGTTTTCTTTCCTTAACAACAACAACAATTTGTTTTTAAAAGCAACAACAAAAAAGTCAAATATTGGGTAGGGAAATGTAATCAGCTAGAGATTAGAAAATAGTTTTGTCTGGTTAAAAGACCTCACTGGGGACAGAATTTGAAATGGAAACAAGGAGTATACCAGCCCTGACCTGTGTCTGGTTTGTGACTCCAGTGATAGCTGGTTAATGCAACATTGTTTAGTCAATAATGAAAAAGATGTAGAAAAAGCACAAAACTTTACTCATTAAATTATTGAAGTACACTTATTAATTAATCTTTCTTTGTTATGTAAGTGAATGTGTTTTCTTATGTTGTGGCATTTTTTTTCCTCCTTTGGGAGAATTTTGTTTGTTTGTTTGTTTGTTTGTTTGTTTCCAAAGCGGTTGTTGAAACAGAAAAAAAAAATTACAGTGTGAAAGAAATGATGGAGTTATGTTTCTGCCTGACTTTTTTTTCATTATAAGCAATGCTCTGCAAAGGAAGGACATTAAATAGATGCTGGGAAAACAAGGGTATTTTGCAGCTTTATCCCTTTGTTGGGGTAGGAACACTTGGAAGCTTTACTTTCAAGTTTTGAAATACTCCAAAGAGAAATTGGCATTTAAGTTGAACCAGAACTGGTGGTTGTGTCTGTAAGTTGCTTGATAAATGCAGTATCATCTTTGTTTAATTCCAAAAATAAATGAGTGTTGTGTATTTCCATCGTATATGCCTAAGGCAAAATCTACATCAGTCACACAGCAGAATAATCAGAAACTTCAATAGACTTTTTCTTGGTGGCTCAAACTTAGAGATTGTGATTCGTAAAGGAAGGAAAAACAGGGGACAAATGCAGCTTTCACTTGAATGGCAAAAGCAAAGATGTTAGGCAGACTTCCACTGAGTTATCTTGAGCAGTGTGAGATAGTTGGACTGTGACTTCTCTTTTTTATGTTGCTGTAGCTTACAGATCCAAGATGAGGAGCTATAGTTCAAGTAATTTCAGTGAAGAATATTGGGCTAATCATTAATCTATTCACTTTCAGCATGTACTGTAATGTAGTTTGACCCATGTTCATAGTATAATAATCATTAAAAAAAAAAAAAAAGCAACCTTTTAAAGCAAGATCATTTCAATAAAACAGAAAAAATTACTTGAAAATGCAATTTCATACAAGATTATACTTAAGATATGAGAATATCAGGATTGCAAATATATACTCTTTTTTCTTTGAAAGACCAATGCCTTCTTAGTGGGCATGGTTTTCTGTTACAGTATTTTGTCATGATATTTTAAAGAAGACTTCTTTGTAATGGTTAAGGGGGGTTTATCTTATCTGGAGAGTTTTTCTAATGCTCTATTTTCTCATGATATGTATCTAACTTCATATAGGAAGAATAAAAGAAAAAGTATTATCTGACCCTGTAAGTCTGACCATATTTGACTTAGGTTTTCAAAAATCTAAAGGCTGAGTTTTAGAAAACTAAGAATGAATTCATTCTACACTGTATTCAGACTTGTAGTCCTTGATTCTCTTTCCTTGTGTCACAGCAAAATGATAAAATAAGAAATATAAAAAATAACATCGAGAATGCTTAGTGTCATAAACAGGGAAATTGAATGAAATCTCAGCAGATTTCCAGCCTGGGCAAATAATTATTCCAGATTTTGTTTTTGGTTTGTTTGTTTGTTTTTTAGATCTGTTTTCTTAGCCTTTAAGCCAATTTCTTTGTATTTGAAAAGAGGTGAATGTACATGGTACATTACAGTACAGTGCACATATAGACATAGATACTGAATTACCTCTAGACAGGCTATTTTATCTGCTTGAAGCAGGACAGATTTTAGGCCAGGACAAGTTTGGCTATCACAACAGTTTTGGGGTTTTAAAACAAAACTGTGTCTGTGTACGGTTTCTGGAGCTATGTCCAAGAATTTTAGTAAGCCTTGAAACACAGAAAATGGTGGCTCTTTTAATATGTTTCTATTTAAAAAACCTGAAATAACTAATTGAATATGACACGTATTTTTATATCTGTAATCGTTACTTGGGTTCTTCCCTGCCATTGGGAACCTATATTGGCTAGAAAGACAATATTTACTGGTAATCTCTTTTCATAAAGAGAAAGAGGGAAACCATTTAAAATCATCTGAAAAGAGGATATATCTACTATTTTGCTCAATTTACTGACAGTTTGTTTTATTTAAAATATGAGATGAATGTATGATGAAAAAAACAAGTTGTAATAATGGGAAACAGAGAAGATTGTATTAATATTGTAGCTATTAATTGCATTGAATGGAATGAAATAACTCATATTTTGGTATAAATATATTGGATAAAAGAATTTAATAGAACCACAGATAAACTGTTTGTTGGCCAATGCCTGCCTGATGTGACTCAAGTTGATTGGTTGGTAATTTCGTGGTTAGATTTTCCAGGTCATGGTATATATTTTACTTCTGTCAATGAATTTTTGTGGCAGAAATGATCATCAGCCTTCCATATTCAATATGAATAGCTGAATCACTAGACTCAGTAGCATTTTTTATTTATAGTGGAGCTTTGTGAGCAGAGGGGCTAATGAAAAGAAGGAAACTTCCAAGGGTATGGAAAACAAGGTTTAAATCCTCCCCTAAGGAAATAATGAAATCTGGATGAACCATGGTTGAATGTAGCTGAGAGTTTTCATTACTCAGGATGTCTTTGGCACGCAAGTATTAGTGGTCTTTCACTTCAATAACTGAATGTATTAACAGCACAAGAAATCAGTATCAGAATTGTGTACCTTAACTGAGAGCCTGTGGTTTGAGATGCTACAGATGTTTTAGCCAGAGAAATAAATCTTCAAGGTGGAAACTGATAGGATACATTGATCTTTCAATTGTTTTCTTTAGCCTCTGGAGAAGGGATCAGAATAGATACTCTGTTGATACATTGCAAAGTTTAGGATCAGGACAGCCTGCTAGACTTAAACAGCTGCTCTCTGTTAACCCCCCTCCCTCCCCAAAGGGGAAGAGAGAGGGAATAAGGGAGAGAGGCTGAGCAATTAGAAAAGGAAACTAGAACAGCTTTAATGAAATTAAACATAATAATATTAAAATGGAATCTATACAAATATATACAAACTCAGTACCAAACCCAGCCCCCTAATGTCAGTTACATCACTGTCACCACTGAGGCTGTGGAGCAGGCACTGGGTCCAGGCCCAAGTCCCAGACTGGGCCCAGTGGCAGACGAGAGCCAGCTTCAGGAGCTGGATTCAGGAATATATGGATTGGGATTGAAGGTAGAATGGACATTGGCCATTGAAGAGGAGAGCTTGACCCTTCTGATCCCTCAGCTTTATACTGAACATGGTGTCTATGGGATGGAATCCCTTTCTGGTCAGTTTACGGTCACCTGCCCTGCGCACTCCTCCATGCAGGAGTGGCCTTTTACTTTCTGCATTCTCTACCATGGTACATAAGGTTTAGCAGTGACCTTGGTCTGCACACCAATCATTGGTAGTAACTCCAAACAGTGAGTGTTCTCACTGCTAGAAGCAGACACTGTGAAAACATGCTGCTAACTTCAGAAGCTGAAAAGTAATATTAATGAACAGAATTGTTTCCTTAGTTACTAAAATAGAGATTCATTCCCAAAATACTTCAGTTCCTTGTCAAAATTTCTTTTTCTTCCCATAAAAATTGTCTCTTGAGAACTTTAAGAACCTATTCTTATTTCAGTGGGTGCATTTTATTTCTGTCATTACCAGAGAAGGGAGACTTAGTATTTTTTTCTTCACAGAATCACAGGATATTAGGGGTTGGAAAGGACCTAGAAGATCATCTAGTCCAACCCCCAGCCAGAGCAGGATCACCTAGACCAAGTCACCCAGGAACAGATCCAGGCAGGTCTTGAGTGTCTCCAGAGAAGGAGGCTCCACAACCTCCCTGGGCAGCCTGTTCCAGAGCTCTGGCACCCTCACCGGGAAAAAGCTTTTCCTTGTGTTTCCCCTCAACCTCTTGTGCTCCAACTGACTCCCATTGCCTCTCATCCTGTCATTGGATGACATTGAGAAAAGTCTGGCTCCATCCTCTCTACACTCACCCTTAACA
>JAABNV010015146.1:54681-65865 GCA_033439845.1 Ispidina picta | reverse complement strand
GCCTGCAATTCTAAACTCCACCATCTCATGGTCACTACAGCCAAGGGTGTCTCCTACCTTCACATCCTCAACCAGTCTCACTCTGTTGGTCAGTACAAGGTCCAGCATCACTCCTCTCCTTGTCAGCTCCTCTACCACCTGCTTTAGGAAGTTATCTTCAATGCTCTGGAGGAACCTACTGGACTGAGCATGTCTGGATGTGCAATTTTCTCAGCAAATGTTAGGGTAATTAAAGTCCCCCGTGACAACCAGAGCCTCTGACTTCAAAGCTACTTCCAGCTGCTTGTAGAAGGCCTCATCAGCTTCCTTATCCTGATGAGATGTCCTGTAGTAAACACCTACTACAATGTCTGCCATACTATTCTCACCCTTGATCTTTACCCACAACCTCTCTTCCTTCTCCTCACTGTCCCCCAGGCAGAGCTCTATACATTCTAATTGCTCTCTCACATAGAGAGCAGCTCCACCACCTCATCTTGCCAGCCTATCCTTCCTAAAAGGACATAGCCATCCATGACAGTGTTCCAGTCATGAGAGCTGTCCCACCATGTCTCAGTGATTGCCATGAGATCATGGTCCTGAGATCTCACACAGATCTCTAGTTCATCCTGTTTGTTCCCCATGCTGCGTGCATTTGTGTGCAGGCATTTGAGTGAGTTTGCAATGCTCGAGAATCTCCTGACTGGTACCAATCCTGAGGTAGCAATGGGGATGGCACAACACCTCTCAACTGTCTCCAGCCCACTCCCCAAAGGACAGGAATTTCCCCCCTCCCCCCTGATATCTAGTTTATATCTCTGTCAACTCTTCATACTTTCTAAAATATGAATATTTTATTTATTCCTGCTTTTCCATGATAAAGTAAACATTATGGTGTCTGATCTGTCAGTCCACCATCATTATCTCAAGAACTGTGTGTCTTAATCAAATGATTCTAAGCCTGCTGATGATTCATGTGAACATGGTGCCAAACTAGGCAGTTAGTGATAGAGGAGGCTGGGGAGAGCTCTGTTAAATTCGGTAAGTATTACAAAAAATTATGGAAGATAAATTGAGAACTACATTAAAAGAAATGCTAGAAGGTGGTCGTGTGCCCTGTCCTTTCCTCTGGTCCTAAACCATTCTGATGTGGAGAGAGAGGAACATAGGCTTTTTTTTGGCTCTTTTTGGTTGTTTGGTTTGGGTTTTTTTTCCAATTTATACTGTTTCTTTGAGTGAGGGTCTGCTTTACAGATGTAACAAACATCTCCAACTGCAGCAAAAGCACTAAACACATAAAGTGCTTTATAATGTTAATTACCCTGAGATATGGGGTGTTAAGCATTTTAAACTGATCTCCCCCCAAAAATTTATGTATTTAATCTCTTGAAGGGATAAAATACCTCATAAATGTAGAAACAGAATTTATGGAGCTTAGTCTCCTTGTACTGGGTAGAGAGAGGAATATACACATCTTACACAGGAGTTAGCTTATATGAACTTTTAATAGTCAATGAGCTCAGGTCTGTAATTTAAAGTGCTTGAGGCTGAGAGACCTGAAGAGATTTCTCCATGTTTTAGTTCTCTATCTGTAATGAAGTTAATAAAACAAGGCACAGCACACTCAATACTGAAGATAAAACAATAACTTGAATAGCTGCTCTTTAAGTTTATACATTCTGTTCTAGGCAATGAACAATACAAGCTCTTGTGAGGGGAGAAAAAGACTAATTCTCTTACAATGCATATATATAAAATTTGCATTAGTTTTGGATAACTAATTTTGTTGTGCATCTGAATTCTAGTACTTTGGTACTCAGCTCTTTCCTATAGAGTGCATTTGTGTGTTTTATATTGTACTTCTAGCTGCAATGATAATATTTTTGAGTGTACTAATGTTTCATTAGACCAGCTGTATTAAAAGTAAATGAATCAGTACTATGGCTTTAAGTTATGTAGCCTTTCTGGTATGCAAGATGAGTTCATCATTTCAGCATAAAGAGTAAATCAGGATTGATGCATGAGTACTTGCAAATACTGTTCTGGCTATTCAGCACAGAATAAAAAATACTTAGCTATCAGGTAATCCCTAGTTTTATAATTGTACTGTAGATGGTAGTCTTCCCCTTTCCCTAAGAAATAGAAAATAATTTTAATTCTGTGTGATCCATCATCAGACAACTACTCAAAAAAATAACCTTCTTAAATGCTCTCAAATGTCCAGTAGCAAAAATAAATGAAGGGCAGAGTGCATTAAGGAATTTCCAGTGGTGTCTCACAGGGCAGAGAAAACTGCTGTGAGAGAGCTCTTGGGATAGCTCGACTCTTGCTGCCTTTAGCAATAGCTTCCTGACTAATCAGTCTCTAAGCTTACCCCAGTGCTTTAAGTCTGTCCCTTCTCTGTTACCAGCTGCTGACTGAAAACAGGACACATCCAATTACTCTCTGTTGTGTTTACCCACTCTCTGTTTATCCACCTAACAGCAGTTGTTCCAAGATCATTTTATTGAAAACTTGTTATGGAGTGAGATGAACTGTTATAAAATGTTGGATATATACATTAATGTTGCAGTCTAAGCATTGATATTACATTATTTGGGGAAGTTATTTCCTATGGGATGGAAAACAAAACATGCTGAAGTGGAATTATTTCTTTCCTTTCCACATTACAATGTCAATTAAAAAAACCCTGTTTGTCTTCATAATTAAAAAATAAACTGTTCATTACTGTATGTTTAATCAAGGACACTACTAGCTATATCTTCATTGCCTACATTGGGGTCTGGTCTTCCTTCATGCATCTTTTTGGTCTTCTTTTCTAGTTATTTTTTGAAGCTCTATCAGTGATACCTAATGATAGTTTTTTTCTTGTTCCCGACCATATCTTTTCACTTCCTTGTTCTAAGCCCATCTTTATTACTTATTAGTGCTATAGTAGCTCATTCAGCAGTACCACTTAGCTGTAGTATATAAAACACTTTACTCCTACTTCAGTCTGTAACTGCAGATTTAGCTTAATAAAAGGATAGATTTTCACCTGTACCAATAATGTATAAAATGCACTGTGGTCTAAAAGAGAATATTGCTTATTGTAGAAACCTTCTACACTCTCATTAGTCATAAAGCTTTGATGAAATTGTGCATCTTGAAGGAACTAAGTAGCCAGAAAGTCTGCAAAGCAATCTCCAGGTCATCTTCTGGGAAAGGTATAGTAACACAAAATAGTTTTGATATTTTTCTAATAACTGAAAGTATAAAAGGGTGTGGTTAAAAACAATGTTTTAGCTACTTAAGAGAAAGCAGAATGAGAGGCAGATGAGCAATAATTTCAAGTAATGTAGTATCCAAACATTGTAAAATATTTTAAAATTAAATAGTTATACTGTTTACATCCTTTTAAAAATCCAGAGGAAGGGTGGTGGGGTTCAAACATCATACACTTAGATCCCCATCCTAAACTGTATGTCGCTCAGGAAATGGATTTGCTCAGAAATTTCTGTGAGATGCAATTTAAGAACTGCTAGTTCTCCATACAATCCAACAAGGGTTTCTTCATCTGTGCTTCTACAATGCTAGTACATTGAGTAGTTGCTAGGTATTTTCTCTTCTACTTAGCACTTTTCTGCCTTAATTTAGCCCATTTTATTTGATAAAAACCACAAGAGTTACTTCTTATTTTTAGTTTGCAAATCTTTATTCCCTTAGACTGCCTTGACACAGTGAAAGTTATTTAAATGTTTGCAGTAAGTAATACATTTCTGTATGTGATAAAAAACTTATTTTGTCAAGAACACTTTTTAACAAGAATACTAACTATGTTTTATATGGAAATAGTTTGACTAAAATTAATCTTCTGAGGTCTGATTTTGTCAAAGCTAAAGTGAATAAGTTAGGCAGAACAATAGGAAAATATGAGAAATCTGAAAGCTCTTTTTAAGCTGCCAACATGTTAGTAATGGGCACACTCCACTACCTTATGGTCTTGGCTTCAGTTGTAGATTTCAGCCTTTTTTGTTGTTGTTGTTCTTAATGTGGAATTCTCTTTACATCAAATTGTCTAGCTTCAAAAACCAAATTAAATTCAATAAAATTTTATAATCTGTTACTTTTATTGGATTATGAGCATGCTAGAAGTCCACTTCAAGGGGCTTTCTGTCCAGAAAAAACTGCAGTATTGCTACCTTAAGCAAGATTTTCAGATTTTGGAGCTAATGGTATATTTGGTAGACTTGCATGAGGTATACTGGCAAGAATGAAAAAAAAAGCTAAAAAAAACACACCTAAAAAAAATTAAATCCTTGAATTGTGTCATTCCCTTGAAGCACAGAGCCCCTCTGTAGTAGCAACCTCTGTTGCATGTTTAGGATAAAAAAAAAAAAAAAAAAAAAGGTGTGTGGAAGTGAACAGATTCACCCTAAGAAAGTTGGAATATCTTACAGTTTACTCAGTAAATCGGTCCAGGCTTATTAAGTCAACCTAAGAATAGAACTTCTATCAGTTAAACTTTCTACCAGCATTTGTGATTGGACATAACATGTACATGCACGTCATAACCTCATCACTGATCAATGCCCGAGAGAGGTTCTGTTGGAAGGATCTGAAGTAGATTTCATTTCACACTTTTGTAAATAAAATCTGTTAATTATTAACCCAAAATTGAGTGAACCTTAAAATTCACTGGATCACAGTGCAGCAATCCAATAGAAGTTGTCCTGGAATACTCTTATTTCAAAGTTATATTTCAAAATAATGTTACTTATTTCTTTCTTGACAAATTACATATTCAGTAGTTTAAGTAAACAAACACAACGGTCTAATATTATTTGTCAAACTAAATTACAACAAGTCAATAAGACTATCTTACAAAGCAGCAACAAGATATAAATTATCTGAGTACCATCACTGGTACTTATGATAAAAATTTGTATATTTATCAAAATAAAAGTGTACCTAAGAGTTTGATTTCTAATGCAATAGAAATAATAATCTTCTAACTAGAACTTGGGGCATGGTGGCAATTAGTTTAAAATAAAAGTGTTTCATTTTTTTTTTCTGTTATGTTTTTAAAAATAGATTGGTTTGTGACTATTCACAGAATCACAGATTGTTAGGGGTTGGAAGGGACCTAGAAGATCATCTAGTCCAGCCCACCTGCCAGAGCAGGATCAACTAGACCAAGTCACCCAGGAACAGATCCAGGCAGGTCTTGAATGTCTCCAGAGATGGAGACTCCACAACCTCCCTGGGCAGCCCATTCCAGAATTTTGAATATGAAAGGAAATAAATTATTTCACCGAAACAGTGGTGCTAGAAATGAGATTGTGTTTTATATTTTGACGGTCATGTTTTTAATCCAGTCTGTAATAGCCATTCTCTACATATTAAAAAAAAAAAGATGCACTTTTTAGAAAAAAAATAACGTATCTTCATGTTACTCTTTCCCTTCATATAGGAAGCTGAAAAAAAAAAAAAAAAAAAGTGGCATCTAACATAACAGATCAACTGACTTTTGGAGACTTTGAGTGTACCAGGTTCTTGTGAGGAGTATTTAATTAACTAGACAGTCCATTGTCCTAGCTGCATTAACATAAGTCCACTGAAAGACCATTTATAGCCATTATTCAGAGTGGTGTTTGAATTGGGTAAATTTATAAGCATTATAAAAAAAAAGTAGTCAGTCTAAGATGTTTTAAAAGGTTTCAAAATTCACAGCAGATTCCAGACTTAAATGGGTGGCCCAACAGGAAAAAGCAGCATGAAATTCTCTGTTTTGTTTGGGTTAAAAGTTTTTGAAGACTGTTTCTGAAACACTTTATTTACATGTTTTATTTTCTGGTACAATATTTTCAGTTAATTCAAATTCAACTCAAATTAACAACTTCATGTGCTTTTGGATAATTAAATTACAGTCTCCTCTTATCTTGGCTCACCATGCAGACTCTTGCCCACCCCTATAGCTGCCATTATTTCATTGCTATAGCAGCTCCGTTACTTACGAATAAATCTTTTCTTCTCCCTATCTCTTGTTGTGAAAGGAATATAAACCACCTGTGAGAAAAAAAAAATAGCGTATTTGGACAGACTTCTTGTGTTTGCTTGTCTGGCTGTATTCCAGGTGTTTTTATGGCTGTGTAAGGGAAGGCATAACAAAGGTATTTCAGCTGCTCCTGGTTATTAGAATTGACCTGCATGTGCCGTGGGCGGGGGAGGACAGGTGGGGACGGATGAGGAAAATCAGATTTTTAATGAATCGAGGTGGGAAAGAGAGGGGGAGGCAAGTGAAGCCGCGGGTGAAGCCCGAGCCGCGGCCGCCGTGATGGGGAGCATCAGCCGACAGACAGATGTCCCCGCGTCGTCCGGGCAACCCGGGTTGCCATGGCGACGGCGCCGATGGGGTAGCTCCGATGGCCGTCGCCCGGGCCCTCCCGGGGTCTGCCGGGGGCCAGCCGGCGGGAGCGACTCTCCCAAGGTTTGGCTGGCAAATCGCGTTCGCTGCTGGCGGGAGAGGGGCCCCGCCGGAGGCTGCCGCGCTTCAGAAGCTGTTGCGCGTTTAGCACAACTTTCTAGTCGCGGGTGTTTGTTGCTGCTGGTTGGCAAAAGGGTGTGATATACATGGCTTCAAAACGACTCCGGGGAAACTAGGAATGATGCAACTAGTTTTTATTTTAGTATTCCTCTAGGAATGAGCCGGTTACTAGTAGCACAGACACTCGAATTGCCTTCTGTGGAAGTGGCATAAAAATGAAATGATCCCTCTTACTTGTGAATGCGTAGCAATGATATTTGATGGTAGTAACAAAGTAATGCATGGTTTCTTGCACAAGAGGTCATTACCTGTTGTTTCAAATGTTTATCATACTCAGCTTTAAATGGACTTTTTAAGCCATGTGTCTTTACATACCAGAGGGAATTTGTAAAACAGAAAATGAATTCAACCTTAAAAATTTCATGAAGGAGGACATCATTTGTGATTGTTTCTGAATGGTGAAAATTGGTTCACAGTTAAAACTGCTAATTGTATTTTCAGGTGACTAGATTTGTATTACCTTTGTATGATATAAACTGGCTTAAAAGGCAGAATGTTTGTCTTTCTACTTTTCTTTCCTGTCTGTGCACATATATCATCAAGTATATAATCACATATAGTATCAATCCTTTCACTTGATTCTTTCCTCTGACTCCAGGGAAATGTTTGAAACTGCCTGGACAATGAGGGTTGTTTTGTTTCCTTTTTGCTTTGGATCTTTTATTTATTTAGTTGTTTGTTCATTTGTTTATTTATTTATTTACTTATTTATGGTGGGGAAGAGACATTGTGGAATTTACAGGGAATACCCAGAACAATTTAGGATAAATCCTAGGCTTAAGTTACATGTAGTAGCCCTTCCTTAAGTGAGTCTGTCATTGAACAGGCAGCAGACTGCTGTCAAGAAGCACTTCTGCCACTGTTGCTGTATTTGGAGAAAGGGGGGAGTTATGGAATGGGTTACTCAGTGAGCAATATATGAATGTATCACCTGAGAGAAATGTCTAGACTGTAGCTGTGTGTAAATACTGGGGTTGTTTTGTTGTGTTTTTGGTTTTCATTTTTTTTGGTTGGGTAGGTTGGGGCTTTTTGGTGGGAAGACAAAGAAAAATAAATTTTACAAAAATATTACATTTTCCTGCATTGTATTGAAAACTGAATTTTCTTTCTATTGGACATGAAATATTTGCATTTCTGAGATAAAGGAAGAAAAGCAATAGAGAAAGAAGGAGATGGATGTTACTGCTTTTGCTCAACACCCAGATTACTTCATCATTTAACCACATATGAGAGCCAATATGAGAAACACAGATTCAGTTTCTTTCCTTTGCTTGAGAATATATATTTTTTAAAATTTACTAGAAATAAACAAGTCACCAGCTTTTATTCTCTTTCCCAATTGGTGCATATTCTAAATATCTGAATAGTGGGACAGTCCTGGTGGGCTGAGTCTCTCTTAAGTCTCACTGAAGAGAAATAGGTTTGACAGAGTTCATTAAGTCATCCAACCACTGCATTGGACCTTCAACTAACTTTCTAGGTGAAGTACAAAGTTGTACAGCCTCAGTTATTACAATAACCTTTAGGTCAGAGCGTAAAATCCCAGAAGATTTAGACTGATCTGTGGATCTGCTTTGAGAGGTGCAGGATTTTCTGTGTGGACTATGTGCTAGTAAAACGAAAACATGCCTGCAGCCTTTCTCTTCACATCTTTCATACAACCCTTTTTTTTGTAACAACACATGAGAACATGCCACAACAAATGGCAAATATTTTTTTATCTGTCTTTGGAGAGTCACAATCCCAAGACACCTTCCCTGAATACCTTGGGAACATAAGATACTGTGACATGCTGCTGTAGATCACAGGACCAGTACTACATGCTGCTTTTTTTTTTTTTTTTTCCCCTTTTCTTTTAGAGATTTATGTTTTGCTAGAGGATTCAAACAAACATAGTGGTTTCTGAGGGAAGTTACTGTTCTAATTTCACTTCATATTCTTCCAGATAATCTCCCTAATTCCTTCATGGGATAAATAGTTTTAAAAAGATGATATATCAATTTAGGCAAAAGCAAGATAAATTATTCTACAGTTTCAGGAAAATGTCTCTTTTCTTTCAAATAATCATGTATATGACTTAGAGTCTGGTGTGCAAGTACTATACTAACCAACCATTTCCTGCTTTTTTTTTTTTTTTTTTATTCTTCTTTTTAAGCCATTAGTTATGGTTAAGGTAAGCATTGAAAAGCACAGCATATGTTTCTAATGTCCAACTGTATTTTCCTAAACTAACAGAAGGGTATAAGGGTAGCATTTAGGTTAGTGTTTCATCCCAAATGTCCTTCTTGGTCTATATTTGGTCTATATTATGAAAAAATGCATATTTTTTTCTTGGGTTTTACATTTTAATGCTAGCATCTTCCATTGCATTGTCAACCTGAATTTTTTTTTAATTAATTCCTAGGTTTTAATACATCTGTCACAGTGAAACATGAAGAAAAAAAATGTAAAACCCCAAATTTTTGGACTGGCCACACATTAAATATTCAAGAAATTGGTTAGAGGTGATAACATTTTAGGCATAAGTGTTTATTTGGATAGCAGGTGATAATTTTTGACTTCCCATAATGTAAGAGAGCACTCTCTCACCTATGGCATTCTAAATTTGTACATCATTTGGTTCTTTGGCACCCGTGGGTTCTTTGATGTCTCAAGTTCACCAGTTAAATATAAAACATCTGAGAAGGCTGTTAGTATCATTTGCCCTAAGTACTCAGGGAAGGAAACTCAAAGAGACAAGTCATGTGGAAACTGGGTATAAACTCTTAGCTTTGCTATAAATACAAACCAAAGATACCTCCTAGGAAAGTGGCATCAGTCCTGATCCTGCTCAGGCAGGGGGGTTGGACTAGATAATCTTCTAGGTCCCTTCCAACCCCTAATATCTGTGAATGTGTGAATCAGTCAGGAACATGATTGTCTGTGATGTTTTAGCTTTCTGTGAGGAAGGAAGAACAGAATTATCTCTTGATCAATCAATATTCTCCGTCGGAAGAATACAGACTGCAGTCTTCCCTTCTAGAAGAGTTAGTTAGCTGTTAATGGAGCTATATTCTGCTGATTTAACTACATAACATTAGTATTATGGACCTGAAATAAACTTTCTAGTGATTCAAGTAAGGACTTAATGTAGTCAATGCAAGTATTACTAATCCAAATAGTAACATTACTATAAAGTACCATTATGGAAGTATCATTGTTATTCCAAGGGGAACTATAAAATTACTTCTGTCCCAATATGTAGATTTAAAAAATCATTCCCAGCCCCCAACATTTGAAAAGCAATTTGTTGGAAAACTGAGTGTGATAGATCTCGATTTCTTAAGGGTACGCTATAACCTGATAAATACTATGATTCAGAACTTCACAAACTTTGTGAAGTTGAAATGCTCAACAACTGCTTTAAGCAAATGAAGATTGCAGTTCATTTAGTGATTTTTAAAAAATCTATTTTTAAAGTATTTTTTATCTTTTTTTTAACAGCCCTGGAAACTTGGAAGGAAAGCAGATCTGTCTGATAAGATCTGTAACTTCGCTGTTGCCATGCAATTCATTGTGCCACTTAATAGACCAGTGAATTCTGTAATAGACTGCAAATTTATATTTGTAACTACTCATGTTGTGTTAAAATATGATAATTATTGTTTTCCATGATTGTAGAATGTTAAAGAGCTACTTCTTTTATAGTATTGATATCCTATCTGAGCATGGTAGGAAGAATATAGATCTATCACCTTGTTCTTGTAAAGTCTGATTCACTATTCTAACTTGCACATATAATTACTGTAAGGCCATAATAACAGATCAGAAAAAAGCAATTTCTTTTTGGATCAGATGAAGGTATTGCCTAATAAGAGAATTCCCAGTAAAGATCACTGTAGATATATTAAGATTTCCAAGCATGGTTCTCTTGGTTTCTCCTCCCACCTTTAAAAATGATTGATGCTTTATATTTTGTAACTGTTGCTTTGGTGCCAGATGCATAGGAGATTCTAAGAGAAACAAGTTTTATACATAAACCTTCCTGAATAGTTTATGCGTTAAAAATTATAACAGTAAAGTGAAACCAGATGGACTGAGTAGAGTTGACAGCACCTTTCTGAGTGATGAAATTGCTATTGATTTATGACAAATGCCAGTAAAAGCAGGCAGGGACTGTTTTGTTGCTGTCAGATGAGAACTGAAAGTAGGCAGGTTTTGTTATCAATCATTTGTTGTCGGTGTAAGACAGTGGCAGGCTGTTATAATTGATTTGATAGCTCTGTCTGACTTGTGCTCTAGTGGCCACTGCAGATTGTGGCAATGCAGCAGTGCAGAGAATTGACATGAAAAGGAAGTGACATGACTCCTCAGAGGCAAAGTTATATGGTTTAAAGGAGTATGTTTGTCAAAACATTTTATAAATCAGAATTTTCAGACTGAGATGCAATTTATTGATACCATACAGTTTTGAGGTTAGTTTGAAAATGGGTTTATTATATATTCTGGCACTAATTTAATAGACATTTTATGACCTAAAACAATTTGCATGGGTAAAGAGACCTTTTTCTTTTTCTTTTTCTTTTTCTTTTTCTTTTTCTTTTTCTTTTTCTTTTTCTTTTTCTTTTTCTTTTTCTTTT
>JAABNV010015146.1:36235-52810 GCA_033439845.1 Ispidina picta | reverse complement strand
GCTCAGGCAGGGGGGTTGGACTAGATGATCTTCTAGGTCCCTTCCAACCCCTAACATCTGTGATTCTGTGATTCTGTTAGGGGTTGGAAGGGACCTCAGAATATCATAGAGTCCAACCCCCAGATGTAATACGCTACTTCAGATTATTGAGTAACTGCAATAAATCTAGAAATACTGACTGAAAACCCTACACAACTCACTCATAGAAAAGGATGCATTGATGTATATGTTATTGATGTATATATGATACATCTCTACTTTTATGCCAAGTTTATATTAATGAGTAACAACATAAATCAGTCAATTTAAGCTGTCAAAAAATGCAATCCTAGAGGGTCTGTCCCGCAAAAAACAGGTCTGAAACTTGCAGAAGACAATCTGGGTTAGTTAGCTTCAACCTTACACTATTCCAACATGTCAGCGTTCATGGGTTTTGACATAGGTGGAGTACTGAAATACCAAAACTGCTTGTGTCAAAGGTGATTGTGCTTAATGATGTATCTAAACTAGATGTGCCTCTGTGTCCTTGTCTCTCTATTTAATCTGCTACAATTCATCACTAATGCTGATCTCTTTATGCTTGTTTCCACAAGTGTTGTATTTTTATATCCTGTGATTTGTCATATACGCTGTTTCCCAGTTGAGTAGAATGCTTGCTCATTATGGAGCTGGCACTGCACTGAGGACTCTTACTGACGACACTTGGAGCTAGAACTGGCTGCTCTGTGCTCATGGAATGCTCATTATGTGCTATCAGTTTCTAACCCTTACGTCCTGACTTCCCCCAGAAAAAGTTCTGAAAAAATCACTTGAGTTATTAAAATGGTGTTTCTCTTCACCACTAATACACAATTGTTGTCTTCTGCTTGCTGTTGTAGACTTCTATGTCCCCGTAAGGTTTGAGGCAAGCTACTAGAATGCAACATTGATACTCCAGTCTCTGACCTTAAGGGTACACATTCTAGAAATTCCTCATCTCTTCTTAGATGTTGTGAGCCTTCTCTACTTTGAGTATAACTATTTCACATGAGCCACATCGTAGTAATAATTTCCCAAGCCAGTATTTATACTAAATACTTATGAAAAACCATTAAAGGTAAAATCTATAACTACGTATCCTGTAAGGCATGCCATTTGAGCTTAGTTACAGATAGATAAAACGAATAGCTTGTTTTCAATAATGTAATTTCACTACCTTAGCAACTTGTTAGGAAGCTATAATATGCAGGTACTGATTTTTCTTAGTGTTCTTACTCAGAAACTCTCATTCTGGTCACCTGCATTAGGCCATTAACATTTTGGAGAGCATTTCATTAACATTTACATAGTATCTCATCAAACTGATATAAACTTGATATAGCTTGAGACCAAATCACCTCTGAGATTTCCCAAGGTGCTTCTTGCCTCTGAAACTGACATATCAAAAGCACTAGGAACTTGCATGTTTTTCGATAAGAATATAATGATGCGACTGTAATTCAGGCAGAACTTTGAAGGAAGAGCACCAAAAGACACCAAAGGTTCCCTATTTATCTTCCTGTTATTATAAGAATATAAAGAAAAAAGAATAAAATAATTGTGTATGTAGTGAAAAATAAAAACTGGTTGGTGTGCTGGATGACCTTAAAAACTTCAGAATCCGTTTGTATCCTGCCCTCAGTGTCCTCTGGAAAAATGCATCTCCTTCATTCTCTTCCATCTTGCATTAAAAAAACTTGTCTATTGCTGAGCATGACGACTTCCTGAAGCAAGCAGCAAATTGCCCCAGAAGTTCCAAATTCACCTGCCCTATGGTGGTCAGGAGATGGTAAACAGGCAGCCTTCTTCCCTGCTGGTGTGGTCTTTTCACAAAACAGACATTATTGCACCCATGCAGGAAACTGTCGACAAGCTTTAGAGCTATTTTCTGTATAATGCTGTTACCTAACAGTAATTTGAGATAAACTGAATCATTTTAAGGCATATAAAAGTTATCTAATGTCTTGGTGGGGAGGAGAGCAAAAGAAAAAAGCTTTCAGTGTTTGTGTCTGCAACATTATCCATGAATCTTTAGGTTAAGTTTTGTTTCTTATAACAGATTTTTCTTTTTAGCTCTTTATTTTTTAATTTTAATCCCTTCTCCTACCTTGAAGGGTTAGGTCACACTATATTGCAGTAGAAGAAATATATATACAGCTTAATACTTTGTGGTGGGAGTTTTCAGAGGACACATTTTATCTTGGAATTTTAATTGTATGCATTTATACCTAATCTATGTATTCTGTTTCTACTTTCTGTGGCTTTATTATTATATTTTTCATGGCTTTCTGTCCGTTATTACTTCTCAAAAGACCAAGGCAAAAGAGGAAATTGGTAAGCTAAGTGAGGTAAATAATGCAGAATGTTCTCTTATAGAAGGGAATTTATTTGCTTTATTTTATTTCTTTGAATTGCAGTGGGGCAAATGTGATTTCTAAGTTGACTGTGTCCTTTTTCTAAAGCACTTGAAAATATTTAACCAGATACTGATTCCTAACTAAATCCTACTGAGGTACTGAACAACTTCCATCATTCTTTATCTTACTAAAACCTTCTGATTTTCCCTTTCACCATATTTTTTCTGTTCTCTTGGACAGAGAGGAGAATACAAATTATGTCTTTCCATTAGAATGTTAATTTAAGATTCTGTGTTCTGAAACTTTGCAAACCTAAAAATTGCAATGTGGTGATTGCTTATCACAGTAGACATATTAAGACTTTTTACTAGGACAGACAATGGACTTCTACTCATCCTCTCTTCATTTGTATGCATGCGCACATATGCATGTATGCTTATGTGTAAAGACCTGTGGCACTTCCAGGTATACGTTATTGCATTATATTATATTATATTTCAAAATCTGCCCTAGCCATGCCAAATTTTCTGTAGTTTGAAATGTTTCCAAATGAATACTTGAAGTGTGTAACAATAACATTAATTATCTGCTTCGATTTCAGTTCATTATTGGTTTCACTATGTTAACGTAATGCATGTAGTCTCTGTGTGAAGAAATATTCCAAATCAAAAGAGCTATCTTTAGAAAACTATTTTAGGTTGTAATACCTAATACTGCTCTGAGGTATATAATGTGTATTTGTGCACTATTAGAATAGAGTCTGAATGTACTGTGTGGTTAATAAAAAAAAAAAAGAAAAAAAGAGAAGAACTGTTCATTAGTAAGATAGTATTCAGGCACCCAATCTATGGAGAATTATAAATTAATAATATTATCCCAGTGCAGGCAGAGAAATTATTCCCAATCACCCTCTTAGGAATTCTGGAGAACTAAGAAAATAATCTGTCCTTTTAGTTTGATACTAGTAATTCTAATCTAGGGTAATCCTAAACTATGGATCACTCACAGAGGTTTTAAGAGGTACTATTTGGGAAACTACCCATTAAAGTATTATACTTGGGAATGGAATTGAGTATGTAGCTTGATCTGAACACACCTGAGTGTTTAAATACTATTCTAATATTAAAGCATTTAAAGCCTTTATTTCTGTGAAATGTTATGTGACTGTTTCCTTATTGCATAGTTTACCAGTTCATTCACAGAGTTAATTCTTCATAATTTCCATATTTAGCTCTACAGAACTGTGCATTTTAGAAATCTAATGAAACTATAATACTAGTACTTAGAAAATATAGTACTTAGAAGAAAAATCAGTAGCCAGGAAGAAAACTGCAGAGAAAAAAGGGAGAATAGTTATCATCAGCTCTGATAGAGCCTGCCTGGCACAGTAGTACATTTTGTACTTCATTTTGCATGTAAATAAATTTTAAGCTTGTTCTGATAAAAAATCTTGCATAGTTTTGTTTCCTTGTTTTTAAGCTCATTCCGACATCTAACGTTACTATAATAAGTTCCAATATTATTTTCTTCATGTGTAGCTCAAGTTGGAGTTTTATATATTGTTAGAATATCACATATTCTTAGAATATGTTTGTTGCAGTTTAAAAAACCTGACACACAAAAAAAACAAAACAAAACAAAAAAAAAAACTCAAACAAAAACCAACCCAACTTTGACTATAGGAAAAATAGACAAAACACAAATGCTTCAGTGTAGAATGCATTGACTCTAAGCCTTAAGGAAAGTTCAACTGTGCTTTCAGTAGGCCACTGCAGTACACCTCTGTTCTTATGCCCTGGTTTTTGATCTGTCCAATTTCCTAGAAAAATGAGTTTTAATTAAGAGCTATTTCACTGTTTTAGCTGCCTACAAAATTACAGTTAGATTTGTCTCTCCTAGCTGTGTTCTCACTGTGGAATTTTTGTTAATGAATGGCAGAAAGAAGTTTACTTTAAAAAGCTGGTTCACAAACATAATTTAACTGGTAGCACATTGTCATCATCTCATTGATGCTTTCACAAGAATTATGTGAAGTGTTTTGGTTTTTTTTCTTTCAACAATTCCTTATAAACTTTATTAGTGATCTTACTGTACTGCTATTTTTTCCTTGATTTTGAGTAAAACAAAATATGGTTATGTTACTCAGGAGAAATAATAACTTTTTCTCGTTGTGGATAGCTCTTCTTCCATTGACTATACATGAGAACCATGAAGCATGCATTGTTAAGTGTTTATTTCATCTATTTCCCTTTCCCACAGTGTGTTTGAGGATACAGATACCATTCTTGATGGAGCTTTCCTAGAAAAAAAGTTATACAAATCCACATCAGACAGAAAGAACAGCATATTTGATTCTTTTTCTACAAATTTGTTATCCTTTTTTTCTTCTTTGTTTACATTTGAAAAAAAATACTGCTAAATGGATTGTCTCAGTGTAGAATAAGACAGCATTGATCTTGGGAAAGAGTCTTGTACCACCTTTTGAAGTAACTTTTATTGTCCTGTGTTTTCCTTGTTGTTTTGCTGTCTGTAGACTAAATAGCAATATTTTTTTCTTGTCTGCTCTAGTAGATTAAGATTTTCAGACATTCATTATTTTAATTAGTCTCTCGATAGCTAAAAGGAAAAAGTCAACCTCTTTCTTGTAGTTCAGTGTCTAAAACTGGACAAAGAGGTGAAGTTGATGAATGAGAGAACTAAAACATAATTTCACATGTCTTAAAAGATGATGCTCCTATTCATAGCTCCTAGAAGCAGCCTGGCATTTTGACTCATCTTGAGTGATTCTTTGTCACTTCTCTCCCTCGTTTTGATTAGAGTCACAACTTCTGTATTCTTCCACTTCCCTTAAATCAAATACCTTCAAAAAAGTTATCAGGTGTAGCTGCAATTTACTTTGAGGTTACTTTACTAATGCTCTGGGTCTAATTTTTATCTGACTTGGGTTTTTGGGGATTTTTTCTTAGAAGGTATCACAGCTAGCTGTGCAGTAGTGCTCTGACACTAGTAGTAATTATGTTCAAGATACAATTTTAGTGAACATTGACATAAAAGAAGTAATTAACTTTTCAGCTTTGGTGGACTCATCTATTCAAAGCTTTCCATCCTTTTTGAGTAATGAAGTGTTCTTACCTGGTCTCCTCTGCTTTATCAGTATACTTACAGTATACTTATAAGTGATTTTTTGTTGTTGTTTTTTTTTGTGGTTTGGTTTTTGTTTTTTTTTTTACTTTGTATCTTGTTCTGTGCACTGTGTTATTATTTTGTCCTTACAAAATTGCATTATACTTTGCACATTAATTCTTATTAATTCTATTCGGTTACCATGGTTTGTGTTTTTCCTTTCTGAATTTGAAGTCATAGAAGGCTTTATGAATTAATCAAGTTGATTTCTTACTACCTTTTCTGTACTTTCTCTGCATTGAGATAATGGGATTTCATTACTTTTGTACTGAATTCTTAAAAACATGCCAGTATTTTTGAACCTCTTTTTTCCCAATATTTCTTGCTATGAGAACTTCTTTTGGTGCAAAAATTACTGTGAGCTGTATTTGCAATCAAGCTAATAAAACCTGTGTCTATTTCTCCTTCTCTAAAGCATTTTTTGAGACTACAAAATATTTCCAGCATTAATCTAAATTAAAAACTTGGTGTTCCAATCCATTCTTACTAGTAAGTAGCACTAAGTAAACACTTTCTTCCTAAAGATTTAATAAAATGCTATATTAAATGACTTGAGGTTTTTTCTTTTTGAAAAAGAAAAATACACTATTCTGGAGAAAATTACATTAAGATTCCTCAATTACACTAAGAAAATAAAATGTACAGGTTGTAGGACTCCAGTTCAGATTTCTGGAGTATTTCAAAATCCATTTCTAAAAAGATTTCTGGTTGATAAAATTTCTGTTCTCCCACATTAAGTGATTCAGATAGGTAGCTCTATCTAGTCCATGGTAACCTGTTTGGTCTTCTGGTAGATCAGCACTGAAGATGGTTAGTGTACTTTTAAAATATTTTTAAAATAATATTTAAAATAGCAACAATGGAAAAAAAAAGATGCATTTTTAGTGTCATTTGGGAAATGCAGAACATTTCAGCTGACTTGAGTCTGAGACCACTTGATAGGTTAATGATTAATGTGCACACCAAAAGACACTAAGAGTGCCTTGATTCGGTCATATTTTAAACCTATATTTAGCATATCAAATTCAATATATTTTTTTAATACAGCAAAGAACTTCCCCATCCATCTGTCTTCTCTACTTTTCTACACTTACTGCCCTCTGTGTCTGGAATACATGCAGTACATTGATGGAGGGAGATTGTTTGCCAGTAATTTTTCTGAGCCATATGTAGTTCTCTGCTAGAGAATAAGTATGGTGATGACAAACTGGTCTCATTGCTAGTGCAAAGTATTGGAGTCTGTTATGCAATCACTGCACAATAATGTTGTTAGAGATGAAGACATAATATTTTCCATTAAAATTACCATGTGAGAGTTTGATAAATGAGCAGTTAACTAGCTTCACAGCCACAGCAGCTGACCAGCATTAACACTGTATTCTTCATCTTCACTGGGTGGAAAGTGATTCTAGCATTCAGGAAAATGTCTATATTGTGTCTAGAAGTTTAATGTTAGGAAAATATTTCAAATATTTTTAAAAGAACGTAAAAATAGCACTGCAACAAGATCTGCAATAGAATTTAGTTATGTATCCAAAGAGATTACATAGATGTATTGTAGGTGCCACATTTGTGATATTTGGTTCATAATCAGTTATGAGGGGAAAGAAGTCCCTTCGAGGATAGTGCTGCCAACATGTAATTGGGAAGAAAAGCAGCAGGATGACAAACTAAATATACCTAGTATCCCATTCATCAAATTGAAATTGTCTTCTACTTGCTCAGAGTTTATAGTCTGGAAAACCACTGTACAAGGTGACTATCTTCAGCAGCAACAGCAAGGGTCAGATGTTGAAGACATTACTGAGGATATTCATATCATCTTAGCTTGACAGAGAACATGCTAAACACAAGAGAATTTATTAATCTATTTTTTTTTCTAAATTCTTCATATTTAAGCAAAGTAAGTTTAATTCTCTATTTTATGAATGTTAAAAATGAATCTTAAAACTACCATTGTTCGTCTTTCAGAGGACTCTATTATTATTTATTTCTCCTTTGTTGACTAAGCCTCATTTATAGACATCTTTTCATGTCTTTGTACTTTTTTCCTATTATATTATGTAAACATTACTTTGGAATCCTTGTAATGCACTTGATGAATCTTCTTTTGGCAGAATAAGGGTAGCAAATCTAACACCTATATACAAGGCAGAAAGGAGGATCCAGAAAACTACAAACCTGTCAGTCTGAGCTCGGTACCAGGGAAGGTCATGGAGCAGATCATCTGGACAGCCATTTCAAGTGATATAGAGAACAAGTGATATAGAGAACATTTCAAGTGATATAGACAGCCACACCTTGAATATTGTGTCCAGTTCTGGGCACCTCAATACAAAAGATACTGAGGTGCTGGAGCGAGTACAGAGGAGGCAACAAAGCTGGTGCGGGGTCTGGAGAATAAATCTTAAGAAGAGTAATTGAAGGAGCTGGGATTGTTTAGTTTGAGGAAGAGGAGGCTGAGGAGAGACCTCATCACTCTCTACACCCACCTGAAAGGACATTGTAGAGAGGTTGGTGATGGTCTGCTTATTTCTATTTTTTATTTTTTTTTAAGAAAATGAAAGAAGTTGTGACATTTTTCACTTTAGGATGATAAACACTGACTTTTGTATGTAAATCACTTATTTGAATTCAGAGCAGGTCAGTTATATCTGAAATTCACTGACTTTAGATTCACTTGGGTACAATAATATAGTTAATAAAGAACTTTTACACAAAGAAACTCTACCATCAAATAGGATTTTAGATAGCAACTGTTGTTTGGTTGTTTTTTTTCTGGAGTCTTCAAAATAAAGTTAAGCCTTTTGATGAAAATATATAGAAAATAATTTTATATTATGAAAACCATTCTATTACTGATTAATATTTATTGTTATTCATATCTGTGATGCAGATTTTTTAAGCTCATTTTTATGCATATTTACAGTGCTAGTTCATTTTCAAGCAATAATCATAATTTAAGCTTTGACTATGAGTTTCCTCTTGTGACAGTTCTACCAGAAGAGAAGCCCAGTTTGCCAATTCTAATTACAGTAAAATTTGGATTCCCTTAGCTTTCTAATTGGCAAGAATTTTAGCCATGGTGGAATAATGCTGATGGCAAAGCTGTATTAAGAAAGAAAACCAAACAGAAACCCCAAACCTTAAAAGATTTGGGTTTAAGGTTCTTTGAGGTAAAATCATGTCTCCAGCATTACCAGATTATTTTTCATCAAGTGCAGAAATACACTGAATTATAATAATGTGAAGTTCTAGCTATTTGCAATAAGAATGTAAATAATGGGGCACCAAGTCATATTTATGACTAATGAAAGCTGTTATTCTGCAGTCAGAATGATGCAGAGCAACAGGGCAATTCATTAGGAAAAAACCCAGTTAATAAACAGCTGAAGCATGCCAGTTTGGACCATTTCCTTTCATCTTCAAAATATATACTCTGGGTTTGGTTTATTATGTCAAATAATACTTCCTAAGGAAAAGCAGGTAGGGAGTAAGGCTATTGTTGCCTTATTTCTGCTAACACACAAAAATACAGATGTATTTTTTTGGCTTTTTTGGCTTTGTTATGGGTAGATAAATATGCTTCCCGTGTTAGGCTTGTTAAACATACTGTACTTGTGATTTGCTGCAATGGGTTGTTGATTCAGCACAGAATATAAGCACATACATAAGTCCCTCCCGAATCCAAGCACCTCTATTTAAATTCAGTGTTCAGCTCAACTAGATCAGGGAGTCAGTAATGTAAATCCAGCAATCTGGACTTAAATTATATGCTTCTAAACTATGTCTTCTGTAATACTGCCAATGTATATCTAAAAAAAAAAAAAAATACTGATGTTTGTGATGGATTTTTCTTTCTTTATTGTAACTTTAAGATAATTAGAAAAAACAGAAATTATAGAAGTTGTATTTTATTTATTTTTCTCTTCTGTACAAGCAAGATATATAGGAGAAAAGATGACTGTCACAAGAAGCTAAATTACAAGCTTTATACTTTTGAAGACAGGTTACATCTGAAATTTAATTTTTAAATAATGAAAACAAATTTACAAATAAAATTTTAAGAAACTCAATTGACTGGTATCAAATATTCTCTTGAGAAGTCCCCTTTCTACTATAAAAGGATTTCAGAGAATCCAAGTACTTAAAAAGAAATTTGCTTTAGTTATTTTTGAAACAGCTTTTTGTACAAAGTAATTTGACCCAATGCTAGTGACAGAACTGTGCATGTCATTCATTGTAAACATTAAAAATATTACATACTGAAATCACACTGTGATTTTAATTATATTTGCCAATACATCATCATTTCCTTCATATTTTCATTGAATAACACTTCAGGAAATGTAATTTTTCAAAAGGTGAAACAGATTAAGCTATCAAGCTGTACTACCAAAGCTCAGATTTTCACAATAACTAGTAAGGTAACAGTTGGAGGCTTTTGGTTACAACACATACTAAAAGCAACTTGAGTAGTGTGAAAACCAGGTACTTAGATGACATTTTCACTTATACTGGATTGCAGCAAAATTTAGATTAGGTTCCAGTCTGATTGATTGCACTTCATGTTCTTACTATCATTTTCATGTTAGAATAAAATACAGGGAAAATGCAGCCAAGTGAAAATAGCACATTAAAAGGAGGAAGAGAATTGAGCTTCCATAGTGAATTACAGATGCTAGGCTAGGGACATTTCAGCTGGTGGCTGAAATTTCCAGCGTCAGTTATTCATGCAGCAGAGCAAAGATGTAGCATCAGAGCTGGGATGTCACCTTCCACGTGTTTTGTCATTCTCTAAAATCTGATCAGGCCTTGAAATAAAGAACTCCTTGTTTTGCAGTACTGCTTGTATAGATGGGCCAAAATAAATGTAAAACTCTTAAACAAAAAATTTATGGCAACTTGTCTTAGATTTCTCATCTTTTGCATCATTTTCCTATATGGGAACATGGCTGTATAAGAATGTCACTCATTGGTTTAGCAGTGTGAAGTAGACATGGTGCCATTTGCAGGTACTTTCCTAAGTTTAGGATTCAGTTTAGCTTTATTTTAAAATTCCTTAAGGATGTACATAGCTGCAATTGTTTCACTGTCTCCTTCATCATTCCTTGTCCCTGATTAGCAAACCTTTCCTCAGTAAATGCATTTTTAAGAGGGTCAGGGAATGAATGCCTACTCCCATCTCCAGTTTCAGATTTTATAGGTGATGTTTCAGGTAAAATGTAAGTGTTCATGTCAGTGAAAGTAGATCTTCTGCTTGTTACACTGTACTTTGGGAACTTACTGAAAGTAAATAATTAGAGCAGCAGACATGAAACTCCAGTATGGATTGACAGCAAAACTATAGTTTGCTTATGCAGGAGAAAGAATAAAAGAAGGATCAAATGATCTGACTGTGGCATTTCCATCGCTTCTCCTAGACAAAGCAGGATCTTAGTGTTGTGTGAAAATACTTTTCAAAATAAGGCCCTTTTCTTGTTGACAGGTTAACTGAAAATTCAAAATATCTCAGTAACTAAAGTTGATTTATAATCTTGTTCTATTTCTGTGATATACAAGTAGGCATATTTATGAAATACTGTGTCAAACCTCTCTTATTGTCTATGGATATTTTTGTTATATATATTCAAATTATGTTCCAGATGAGTAAATCCTTTGTGTTATATACATCATTAAAAGTAGGTAATTTTAATTTCCCAAAACTGCAAGTCAGCCAGGTTTATTACAGCTTAAGACATTTTACTAGTAAGGAATCTCTTCCTAGTGCATGGTGAGGAAGAGCTTCTGTAAGTCTAAAAGTATGTATGGTCTGTCACATGCATATCAGGCTACTAGAGCAATTTATGCTTTTACAGAAGCAACATTTTCTGTTAAGTCACCCATGTTTCTGCATTTAAATAAATCCAGCCTTGCAGAATCATACTGCAAACTGTGACACATTAAATGACCAGCTAATCCTGACAACCTATGTAGTTTTTCATACTGGTAATAACTTTCTTCAGTTGTTTCCACTCTCATTATGCCTGCTATCCAAAATTATGTGTCATCTTTAGAAGCACATAGTTGTTCATTCTCCATCATCTCTTTTCCATTGGGTTGTGCAGGATCAGGATGTTCTTACTACTTAATTTCTGCTTTCTGTCATGAGTCAGCCTTCCTTACCAAACATGTCTTGGTAACTGGGACTTTCATGACCACTGTGTTCATTGGAAACCTGTGATCCACTAGATGAGATCTTAACATATTCTATAGATGTAATGATGAAGTTCTTTCAGATGTTTTTGTAAGCAGAACACTTTTAAGTTAGAAATGTGATTTTGATTTTAATTGTAGGGAAAAAAAAACAAACTCAGAGATTCTTGAAATATCTGAAGGATGCAATATGTACATTAGCTTGGACTGAGTTGCACATCTTAAAGCCTTCCAGTAGTTTTTATTCAGCCAGATGCTGGATTCCTATATAGTAAATGTAATGCTTCAAATGGGACACTTCTTATATCAACTTTCTTAACTTTATGACTAAACAAAGGAGATAGCACTCTTTCTAGTCCAAGAAAGTCTAAATTTATTGTGAGTTAGCCTCCCAAATAATGTGAGTACTGATTTTCTGAAATTTTCACAAATTATAAAACTGCCTTTTAAAAAATGTCCTTTTTTGTTCTGATGTAGCTTTAAAGGAATGTTTTAGATGTTTGAAAATTCAAAAGCAGTGTTGTATAATGCAGTGTCATAGAGCAGAACATCTTCTGAAACAGTAGGCTTAAACATGAACAGCTTTTGTGGTATCACTGCAAAGAATAACAGTATGTGAAATAAGTAGGACTGCTAAATTAGATGGCTTCTTTGGTTGTGCTTCAGAAATAACTAAATTATTAAATGATAATTAACAAGGCCCACTAATTATCTGAAGCAACATTTTTGTTCCTAAGAGATTGTATTAGCTGATCTAATATAAGAAAACAATATTCAAGAATGACAGATATGCAGCAGATTTTCCTATTTTTGTAACCCTGATCAGGCAAAATAATCCCTTTCTGTAGAAAACCTTTGTATAATATTTTACTTAATTTGGTAGGGAAATGAATTAAATTTGCAACTGCAGTCAGTACAGTTCTGCCTTGGAATGTCGTCTTTATCAGAGAAATCTGAAGCTTAAAAAGTTTTATTATTTTTTCCAATCAACTTCCTTTTTTGGGTGGAAAATTGAAGTATACGTTCTTTGGATTTCATTGGTCATGTAATTGAAAAACTATCTTTAGAGATCTCCCTAAAATCCCACTGGAAAGTTAGTTATTGGCAAATCATCTAACTCTAAACTGTGCTTTGTAATGTTTAAGCAGAATCTGTTTACCTTCATGGCAAGATGAGCAGTTCTGCAAGCTGTACTACTGTGTTTTCCTGCTAAGGATTTTCTTGCAAAGCTTCAACAGATCACAAATTTTAGCAACTCTGGTCCATTCTTTGGCCACAAAGAGATTTTTCCTAATATAGTTATTATGATAGTTGCAATTTTTATCTCTCTTCGTTTTTTTTTTCTTCTTTTTTTTTTTTTTTAAGCAATAATAGGCATCTCAATTATTAAAGACAGAAAAATGTTTTGCATTGATGGAATTAAACATACCATAAATTGAGTAACCTACCTTGTCACATTCAGATTGGGGGAGGGGGGAAAAAACCATTGTCAAAAATTCAATTTAGCATTACAGAGATTACTGCAGTATAACAGACCTTTATCTGTAGTCGTGTATAAAAGCACTTCTAACAGTGCATCAATTTTCACAACCACTTAGGAGATTAGAAAGCAATTGTAAACAGAGTAAAACCCACATTAACTCCTGTCAACAGCCTGCCTTTTTTCTCAGTTATGGATTTCTTTAAAATAACAGTGAAGTCTAAAGTGATTGCATCAACAGCACAGATTGTATTATAAATATGAATGAACCCATTGTAATGGACTGCACAATAATATATGGCAGGCATTTGTCCTCCCCATCAAAGTAACAGCTTTTATAAAGGAGGAATAGCTGTGACATAAGGAAACATGTCACTCTATAAAGAAATGGTTCCTGTGGTTGTGAAACAGTAACTATATCAAGAGATGTAGGTAAACTGTCCCTAATTTTATAGTACTGTAATGTACCATTAATAAGTGTCTAGTATTTATTTTACATCAAATGAAAACTATTTATTATTTTTTAAAAAGTACAGTTTTTTTCACAGAGCAGTTATTTAAACAGCATTACTGTTCATTTGTTGTTGTTTTTTGTGAAAGAAAGCAGTTATTCATGGTTTAGTTTACGTTGATTTTTTTTTTTCTTGCTACTGAAAATTAATAAATGCAGTGATAATGAAAAGAATAATTTGGTTTTGGGTTTTGTTGTTTGGGGTTTTTTTTAATTAGAAAGTCATCAGGTACTGCAGTGATAATTACAATAAACTGATTTGTGGCCAGTGATGAAAGTTGATCTTCAAAGAATTAAAGATTCTTCACAGACAGTATCATCCAGAGCTAGATGTGTTTTACTTTTTTTTTTTTCATCTCAAGAGGGTTATCTTCCACAAGAGGTCTAATGTGTTTAACTATCAGTAGACACTGGACATTTTCCAAGCCTCTTTCTAAAAGGTGTACTAGTGCATATCTTTTTAATTGCTTCTGTCTATTAGAGTATTTTTCACAGTCTTAAATAAGGACATTTTCTCTCCTGCTACTCAACTGATTTTGTTAGATAAATTTGGCTATCAATGAATTGTGATGCAGCTACCATAGTCTTACTTGTGACAGTATGCTTTCTACTATAAACACTGTTTCTGTAGTAAAAAGCAGAATGCTTTACATTTGAGCTCCAGATTATCCAACACAGGATATCAAACATTGAAGACCAAATTTTCAAATGAAGATGAGTAATGCTTCCAGTTCATGAGAGTAAATCCTATTAGTAAAGTAGTTAAAAAGATAAAAATATTATTTCCTCAAACTGTAAGGATGAAATATTACTATTTGTCTTCCATCACTGTTGCATTTGATAGTTGTTGTTTAAAATATGGCAATTATTTAATGAAACATGTGAAGACTTAAGAAAACTTAAAGACTTAACCTTTTGTCTGAGGAAGTTAATTATTTTCTCTGCAGTTAGTGGTGCTTTTTTTAATTATTTTTTTTTTATAACCTATGTATAGTTGTAGTATCTAACCTTTCAAATAGTTATGTTTAAACAAAAATTGTTTCAGGAATAATTATTTAATATTCATGAACATTCTGCATTGCCCTGTAATAGCTTTTAGAAAATATTTTATTTATGTTTTAATAAATAAAGCAAATAGTAAAAATTAAAAATAAAGGATACTTAATTAGTCTTAAAGAGAAGCAATAGGAAACAGTCAAAAAGTATGTAACACTGAAGAGTTTTTTTTCATAATAATGTAATTTCTGTTTTTTCTACAATGTTTTATCAAACCTAGAAAATTTAGTTGATTGGGTGCTTTCTTAAACTGGCCCAGCATCCTACTGTATTGTAACTTGCTATTGTTAAATGCTCCTATTTACTGATTTTCAAGTCTTCAAGTCAAATAAGTCTACAGAAAAATTAAGTGCTGTTCTGAGTGATAGATTCATGTAATCATAATTTTACATATCTTGCCTTTCCCTATATGCCATCAGGTGCAGCTGAAAATTATTTTCCAAAACACTCTCATCCATTATGTTTACTTTCCAAGATGCTTTATCATCTAATGCAGATTCATATATAGCCAGTGTTTTATATAAATATATATCATTAAATGTATCTCACAGTCATTTTATTACCATTAGCTATCTTGCTATTTTCTTTTTAAAAAAAAGTTTTAAATACCATTTTAAAACAAGTGAAACTACAAATGAAAACAGTTGGTTGAAATTAGAACTTGTGGAGGTCCCAGGGTTAGATTTAGAATGAAATCCTCACTAAAAGAATTGCAGTTGAAACCAGTCTGTTACTGCTGAAGTAACACAAGTAGTACAGCATTTACATCACCCTTAAAGCAGTCAAGGTTCACTATTGTTTGAAGAGACAGAAATGTCACCCTGGCAGGATTTCCAGTACAAGGTTGACCAGTCTTTCTGCCTGGGAAGTCATGTCAGTACATCCTGTATGGCCAGCCAGCTGCCATCCATAATGCTAATCTCAGTGATGTCCATCTGTCAGGTATTCCATTTAGTTACTTTAGCCCCCTTCTCTGTCCAACTTAAACCACTTCTGCTTAAAAAAAACCAACCAAAACCCAAAACAAACAAAAAGAAAAAACCCAAACAAAAAAAAAACCCACAACATTTTTTACAGAATAGTGATCAGAAATTGCTGTTCAAGCTGGCAGTTCTCAGGCAGGTTCAAACACATGGAAAAAAAAGGTAGATAAAGTTTAGGGTCTAATGTAGCTGTACCTCTACTTAATTACATGGGATCTGATTTGCTTGCCTTCACTACATTTTTAAAACTAATCTACGCTAGTGTCTCTCTCTAATCAAAAAAAGGTAATAGATACCTACAGTAGGTGCTTTTAATTGTGCTCTGATGATTGCCTTTTCCCATCTACAGTGCAATTTCTTTGCTGCTATCGTCAAAGAGGAGGGCCCAGGTCAGGATAACAGGCCAGTCAGCCTCACCTCCATCCCTGGAAAGGTGTTCAAACATCTTGTCCTCGCTGCCATTTCTAAGCATCTGGAGGAAAGGAGGCTTATCATGAATAGTCAACATGGATTCTGTAAGGGGAAGTCATGCTTGACTAATCTGATAGACTATTATGATGATATAAGTAGATGGATAGATGAGGGTAGTGCAGTGGATGTGGTATTCCTTAACTTCAGCAAGACTTTTGATACTGTTTCCCATGGGATCCTCACAGCCAAGCTTAAGAAGTGCAGATTGAGTGATTGTGCAGTGAGGTGAATTGGGAACTGGCTGAAGGACAGAGTCCAGAGAGTTGTGGTGAGTGGAGCAGAGTCTGGCTGGAGGCCTGTGACTAGTGGAGTCCCCCAAGG
>JAABNV010015146.1:9262-20889 GCA_033439845.1 Ispidina picta | reverse complement strand
TGGAGGAGCCAACAAGGAGAGGAGTGATGCTGGACCTTGTACTGACCAACAAAGAGGGACTGGTAGAGGATGTGAAGATAGGAGGTACCCTTGGCTGTAGTGATCACGAGATGGTAGAGTTTAGAATTGCAGGCAGCAGGCACAGGGCCACAAATCTCCTTCTCTGGAGACATTCAAGACCCTCCTGGATCTGTTCCTAGGTGACAGTCTAGGTGATCCTGCTCTGGCCGAGGGGTTGGACTAGATAATCTTCTAGGTTCCTTCCAATCCCTAACATTTTGTGATTCTGTGATTTTGTGACCTATGGAGATTGAGTCCAACCCCCTGCCAGTGCAGGAACACCCAAGGCAGGCCACAAAGGATCAGATTCAGAAAGGTCTTGAAAGCCTCTAGAGGAGTCTCCACAACCTGTCTGGACAGCCTGTTCCAGGGCTTTGTCACTCTCACAGTGAAGAAGTTTTTCCTCATGATGAGGTGGAACTTCATGTGTTTCACCTGATACCATTACCTTTTTTCCTGTAATAGGGCAAATTTGAAAAGAGACTGCCCCTTCTACTTGACACCAGTCCTTATGCTTGAGTATTTTGGGGTGAAGACTCTACTGAACTGCAAAGTGGTTAAAATTTTGTTCTTGCTACACTTGAGAAGCTTACTTTCAGAGCCTAATTTATTTTTGCCTTTTTAAAGTCCAACACCTATAATTAATCTGATTACATGGCAATGCTTTTTTCTACTTAAAAAAAAAAGATTTTCAAAACACCAAGTATTTTTCCCACTGCTCCTAGATTGAATGTAAACAAAAAGGGCTAAGATCCAGGTAGTATTTAGTAAATTCATACAGTTAGCATGCTTTTATTAGCCTACAAATATGTATTCAGAATCAATAAATATAAACATTTAAGTAGAATGGCATATTTAAGAATCTGTGTACCAGGCATTTTAAAATTATATATGATAGTTTATTATATGTCATTATAAAGATGTGTTCATACCCAATCTTTGGCTTCCTGTGATTCAGGAAAACATAAATATGTGCTGCTGCATCTTCAGGGTCAAATTACTTTCCACAGTATAATAAAGAAATTACATTTTTTAGCTAAGTGCAGAATTTGAATATTATAATTAAGAATTGTTTATCTGTTTTCAAATATGATAGGAAGAAGGTATTTATTTTCCCTCACTTGCCAAAAGGTGATTGTACTTGTAAAATTTTCTGAGATTGTCCAGGAAAGTGTGTAAAATCCTCATCCATCACCAAGAGCCCCTGGTCAGGGAATGACAGTGCAGTAAATATCTTCAGCAGCTGCCTTTTAATGTACAAGCTGTTTTCAGTAGGAATTTTCAGCACTCACATAAAACACACTGTCATGAGTGACTGCCTGTGCTCCAAAGTCATTACTACTGGGATGATGGAACATCTTTCAGCGAATAACCAAAAAACTTTAAATGTCATGTCAAGTTTGTTGAAGCCATTTTTAAGCCTTGCTCAAGGTTACATTAATATTGAGTGTGCCTGTTTTTAAAAAGTTAGAGAGGGATCACTTACTCATATGCTGGTTTGGAGAACAGTTGCTTGGTTTGAGGGAGGAACAATAAAAGAAATCCATCTACTCGTAGACATCAATCCAACAAAGCTCCTGGATATTATATGAATACAACTTCTTCTGACAGTCAAAGCTAGTAATGTTTAGCAAAAAAATAGCAAGTTATGCAGATTCTTAAAATTATTTAAATTTTTTAAAATTTTAAATTATTATTTTAAGTTTAAGTTATTTAAATTACTTTAAAATAACCACCTCCCCAGGGAGGTAGTTGAGGCCTCATCCCTGGAGATATTCAAGGCAAGGATGGACAAGGCTCTGAGCAACCTGGTCTAGTTGAGGGTGTCACTGCAGGGGGGCTGGACTAGATGACCTTTGGAGTCCCCTTCTAGTGCTAATCATTCTATGATTCTATGATTTAGCTACCTAAATGATCACAAAGGAAAAAAAAAATGATACAATGGATAATTAAATTTTCATAATTTGGGGTTTTTTTTAATGCATTTTGCAATTTGAATAATTAAAAAATACATAAGAAATGTATTAACTGGTTAAAACTTTGGAAGACACTGAGAGGTGCTGAATACTCTGCTTTTTCTCTGACTCCAGTAAGGAAGAAGGATCCTGTCAGGCTCTATCTGTGATTTTGTAGGAAATATGGATGCTACTCTGATGAAGTCTGTATCTTTTCCAAGTGACCAAGACCACTGCTTTTGAAGTGATAATATTTTCTGTCTTGCCTCCTTGGCAATCATTACTCCTTCTAGTACCTCATCTGCATGTAAAATTTAATCCGCTCAAGAGGTCTTTTTATATTACAAAATGCTGAAGCTGAGTATTTTCATAGTGAACCAAGTTTTCTTTGGTTTATCTCCTGCAGAGAACCAGAAAGGACAACTAGAGAAGTCATGTTCACATCACAGTATCAATTTAAACTTGACAAGAAGCCCGGTCACCAAAGAGGTTACTTATGATGCTGAAACAAGTTCTACAGCATGGAACAAGGCTGTTGGGAGGAAGGATGCCTGTCATGGAGAAAGCAACAAAGAAAGGAAAATAGATCGTGTTGGGTCTCCTTCTAAGGGAGAAGCCATGCCAGAAGTAGAAGCTCTCCTGGCAAGACTGCGAGCACTATAGAATAATCAAAGCTTAAAACAAGCTACAATAGCCTACATCTTTAAAGATACACTAATTTTCTATTGTTGTCATGACACACTTCTGAGTTTGTAGCTTCTCTGTGGATGAATGATCTACTTCTAAGATGTTTATTTGCAAGACCATACAAAATGACGCTGTAGTTTTGCATAACTGCAAGATTATTTTTATTATATGTTTTTATCTGCTGAGCATATGAAAAATAGAAGAAAACAGATAACTAAATTATTCCAAGTCATAATCCTTTTAGAGGACAAACTGCTGACCACATATTTTGAGAGCTTCTCAAAACAGAAGTATCTTTTAAAAGATTGTTAAATCATCATGCCTGGGAATAAGGGTTCATAAATAAGGGAAAATATGTTATTCTATTTTATACTGCAATTTCTATACTTAAGAGTTTTTATAGCACCTAAAAAGTGTTATTATATCATCCTTTGCAATTATAGTAATAGGAAATACAGATCATATAAATCTGCCATGTTCAGTTTGAGTTCATCAAAGAGCACCAAATCTTACTGAATTATATATATATTTACAAAATGGAAATCGATGGACAGTAAACAAAAAAATCTATGTAAATAATGTACTTTTAAGTGTGATTAATATATCACTGCTGTTAAGCTTAGCTATGATTATTTTATAAAAATAATATATAAAATTTCTGTGATCACAAGGTTTTTCAGTTGTCTATGTTGAAGGGAAATGTCTTCACAGTCATTTACCAGTGTAATACTTTATCTTTCCACATGTGAGTCAATATGTTTCTATAAAGGGAACATGTAACAGAAAAGGCTTTTACAATTGGTTTTTCACAAACTCATTCTCCAGTAGCCCATAAAGTCTTATTTGCTGGCACAATAGGAATCTTGCACATAACTGTATCTCTTTTATCGCACTGTCATTGTGCATTGTTACATGTTCTCTATTGTATTTATTAATTGCACATCATAAAGAATTGCTACCTATGTTACCCACTAGGCATCTACTGTTAGTATATTTGCTCCATTATGTAAAGCTTCCTTATTGTAAGAGTGTATTAGGTATCTAATGTCTTTCTCCTAAATTATTCTTATTTTTCTTTACAAAATGCTGAAAAATATGTCTTTCAATAAGAGTCAGTTACACAAAACCAGTGTTTCAATGCTCCAGTGCTTTTTATATCCTTGTTTAAGTTGCCTTTGTACTTCCTGCACTAAACATTAATAAACTTAATTAGAACTTGGAAACTGAGCTTTGTTATACATACTGCATGGAGGGTTTTTCAGCCGTCATGGGAATCAAGCTCATGTTTCTGTGTCTGTTGTAACTGTCATTATACACTCTAATTGCATTTCCCACCTTGAAGAAAAATAATGGGCATAAACAGAAGTCAGGGAAAGATACAGAGAAAGCCTATCAGTCAATAATTTCTTCAGCTCTCCTTGCAAAAAGGCAAAGCTGTCATAGAAGGCCACCTTTGGAAACTTGAAATTGCATAGAGTAACCACAGAATTGGGTTTTAATGCATCTTTAGTGAATCGCTAGAAATACAACTACTACTAAATGTTCCAGTAAGGTCTTTTGCACCTCCACTGTTATGACTTACTACTCCTGTTTACAGGCTACAGTAAAAAAGACTATCTGCAAAGTACAATATGCTTGATTAAATAAGTGTTTCAAAAACAGAGAAAATGTATGTTGAAGGAAAAATACCTCCAACGTTCACTGTATATGTTAAGTTACTAAGGATGTGCTAAAATAAAAGGGCTAGGAGTAAAGAACTGTGTCTCAAATTTTAAGCAGGATGACCTACCAGGGGAAGGTGGAAATATACACAGGAAAATTTTTCATTTTAATTAGTGTGTAATAGTCCACAACAGAAAACTGACAGTTGAGAACACTTCTATGTAGTTTATCAAGCAACAAAAAGTTACAAAACTATCTACTGAAATTTTCCATTAAGAAAATGTACTAGAGTACCATAATCTTCTGCTTTTAAAATAAACATTTACATTTAAAAGTGATAGATTTTAAGCTACCCTTTCTTCCAGTTTGAAAAACTTCTAAAAATGTATTCCAGGGCTTTTAGTCCTTCAAGATGTTGTGTTTCTGAATTAATCCTTTCAAGAAACCATCAAGTTAACTATAGTTTATTTTCTATAACTAGGAGAATAAAGAAAGCTTTACAACTTCACAGAGTCACAGAATGTTAGGGTTTGGAAGAGACCCCTGAAGATCATCTAGTCCAACCCCCCTGCTAAAGTAGGTTGTCAAGATCGGATGCACAGGAACATGTCCATGCAGGTTTCAAAAGTCTCCAGAGAAGGAGACTCCATCCACATCTCTGGGCAGCCTGTTCCAGTGCTCCATCACCATCACAGTAAAGTTTGTCCCTTATGGTGAGGTGGAACTTGCTGTATTCCAGTTTGTGCCCATTGCCCCTTCCCCTCTCACTGGGCACCACTGAAAGGAGATTGGCCTCGTCCTCTTGGCACCCACCCTTTAGATATTTATAAGCATTGATAAGATCCCCTTATTTCTTAGATGCTGTGAAAACACAGTATGTAATATTTTCCCCTCAGTAGTTCTTTTGTGATGTACTCAGAGTTCAAGTACACAGTCCAGTTGAAGTACACAGTAAGTTTCTCATCTTTCTTCTGTCCTGGTTTGGACAGGTATTGTCTTAAATTTTATGAAATGTGAGACCCGGGCTTATAAGGAGACAAGAATTTATTAAAATAATATATATATTTATAGAAGACAGAACCAGTCAACAACAAAATGTATAATCAGTGCTTTGAACCAACTATATATACGACAGACCCCGATGGCTAATCCCCTCCCCCCAGCATCTTGTGATGTACATTCCACTGCTCCTTCTGTACCTGAGCAGCAGACAGAAGGATTTTCTTACCAGGTAACACTTAAAGGTCTAACACATCTTTTTGATCCTCACATTCTTTTTAGATTACTTCACTCACAAAAAATAATTTTGATGACGTCAATTGTTACTTTATATATACTTTATATGCCATTTTACTCATGGCAGCAGTCTAAATTCATATTTAGTATTCTTATGTTTTGACTTTATCAAAGTTATGAATGTTTATGATAGGTCTCTTTAAGTTGCATTGCAGCCAAGCTTGACACCTGCCTTAATTGTTGTTACTTTTGGTTCCCTGTTAATTATGGCAGTGCTACTGCTGAGCAGACTGAAAAGACCACATGTTTTAAAAAAAATAAATCTCAGATGCAGTTGTTATAAACAGCTTTCCACCACACATAGTTTTCCTTGTTTTACCTCCTATAATCATCCAAAATCACTTTCCAGAAATGAACGAGTTACTGAGAAGCTTGAGGTATTGCAGCCCTTTAGGCTTTTATAATAAGACCTGGAAAAGATGACATTTACTGCTAATACTTTTTCCACATCCATTTCTAATGAACAGGACCAAATTATAATTTTTACACTAATCTTTCCAAGCCTTACAATACTCTAACTATAAAACAAATGGGCAACAAGCAGGGGTCAATAAACCCTGAGCTATAGCACCTAAAACATTATAATAAGCAACCAGGGTCAACTGAAAGAGCTCAAAAAAAAAAAGCAATTACGTGACAACATTGTTTTCTCCAGAACAAAATTAAGTATTACTGTACCATTTTTTATTTTTTAATATTATGTGTTTAATATATATATGAACTGCAGCAGAAAAATAAATTCACTTAGAAGTTTGAGAAATTGTTTGTCTAGTTTATGGCGGGGGGGAAATATTAGACAAATCACAGATTTTAATAGCTTTCAGCCTAATTTTATGACAACTTTCCTATATGTAAGAAATTCTAAAATTACTGTCTGCTGTTGAATTAACTATGCTGCCAACTAATCAATTTGCTTTAAATCCATTTGGCATATGAAGGAAGAACATTTTCTTCCTTTCCAAATACACTTTCCACATCACACTATCGTGTGTTTTACCTGAAGTACAGTAGGAAGATGAGGGCTATACATCTCACTGTAAAACATCCTGGTAAAGCATTCTGGTCACTCTGGCACCAGTAACGAATAAACAAGGGCTGGTCCAGGTACAGTTTTTATCTACCAGTTACAGAGATAGCCATTAAGTTTCATATGTTAGCTGAGTCCATTTTAAACCCCTCTGTAGTTTTATTTCAGTAATGCAGCTTTTTGTGACTGATGCAACAGCACACACTGAAGACTTCTTAAGGGAAATATTTCAGTAGCATATCAAAAACACACTGAGCAGATGACTTGCATGCAACATCAGTCCTATATACTGTAGGAAGCATAACACTTGAATATAATCCCAACAGAAGCAGATAAGATATTTCACTCCACTGAAAGAAAATGGTTTCTTTCATCTAAATGAGCTTATTCCACTGCTGATACCCGAATTGTATGCATTCTGAGAGGGTAATATACCCCTATTTTTAAATCTCTCTTATATTAGCCAGAAAAATAAACTATGGAAAGACAGAATTGCAGAGACTGGGAAGCAGAGTTGATTAATGTGCTGCCTGATTTCACTTCTGGGACCTGAAATTGTATCTAGAACAGAATGAAGCAATTGGGGGAGAGGGGGGAGAAAACTAGTCTCATCTGACATCTTTAAAGGTCATGAAGAAAATAATTGTGGGTGATCCGGAGTTGGTGCGGCCACAGGTGTCTTGTCTATTTGAAGACATATATCAGAATATTCTCAGAATAGCAATGCTGTTGGGCTGTTACTTCTCAAAGCACCCGAATGAATAAAAGGAAGGAAAAGTCTGACAGAGATAAATATGAGCCCATATAAAACCCAACAATATTTTAATCTTAAATCTGAGTGTCAGTCCTGTTTCCATTTACTTTGATAGCTAACAGAATAGCATGAGGAGGGAGAAGAGTTCACATAATGGTCATACTTCTCTATTGCCATGATGGCCAGTACTTTACAGTGGCTGGCACAAAGAAAATAGTGCAGATGGAAGATGCCCTCCTAGTGTTTCAGACTGGAGAAAGCCACAAGGGCCATGACCAGCAAATGTGGGCTCAAGAAATGGGGATCACAATTAAAAAAAAAAAAGCCACAATTCTATAGTCACACATTAAGTATAATAAAACAAAGTTGTCTTCTAAAATGATCAGGTGTCAAAATGGCAGCAGAATGTGCACCTGATGTCCTTAAAGACACCTATTGCATCAGCACATTCAGAAGGCACTTTTAATTCTCAGTGCTAAGGCTTCTTTGTAGTTCAACCTCTAATTGAAATTTTCAGTCCAAATTCAGCTATATAATCTTTGCAGACTATAAATCTTAGTAAGAAAAAAAAATAACAACCAACCAAAACAAAACCAAACCAACTATTGCAAAAGCTCTGCTTAATTTGTTGGATTTTAATGTAAAGGTTATTGAATGTAGTTGAAAACATGCAGTGCAACAAGACTGTTTCCATTAAGTAAGACAGAAATAGCAATTATGCAGTCCGTTGATCGAATTTTTTACTAATGAAAGGTACTTTCTGCTAATGGATAGGAAAACAAAGCAGTCCAAGTCAAACAAGTCACCTTGATAGTATAATGCAAGACCCATCAATTTTGCACACCACTTCTTCAGTAATGAATCTTAGAGCACAACTCATTAGTATTGTTCCTGAAAAGACAGCCACTGAGGTACTGGACCCACACAATGTGGTTTGCAATGAAAAATGGGATGAGATATTTCCACCCCTTTAGAAATGTAACTGATTATGACTCATTTATCTCCATGGTGCCTGGGCACTCCATTACAAATGCTTAGATGGAAAAAAAAAAAAATGATGCCACTGTGTAGTTGGTGTCACCATACCATTTCATGCTGCAGCATTATGGTAAGATAACTAGAGTCCTATGTCTATCTCTATCCTTGAATCCACTGGCATTAGGGAATCAGAGGGAATAGTAACCACAGTAGTAAGAGATTTATTTTTTTTTACTTGGGATATAACAGGTTCAACCTGCAATCCTACACTACAGATTAGCTGCTAAAGCCTTGGGATGACAGGGGAGAAGAGCCAACTTTCTCCCTATCTCCTCTGCAGGGAATGTGGGGCATTCTGGTCCACAAGGGACAGAAGGAGCTCTCATTAACTTCAGCTTCAGAACAGAATTTTCTGTTCCCTGATTACCAAATCCCCAAAGAGGGATGAGAAGTTTTTCTCAGAAAAACTGCACTACAGTAAATCTTCCCACAAACTAATAAATGGTTCAATAGAACCTAGGTAGAGCATCAAAATCAGCAGGCAAGAACAAATTAAGCTCTTCCTGACAAAGGCTGTGCAGGAATATTTCTTTCCCTCTTCAATATCTTTAACACTAAATACACAAATCTATATTTAAAAAAAAAAAGTCAGAATCAGTTTAATTAGATAAAATCGAGAAGATTCAGTGTTCATCCTGCACCTTTTACTTGGATGCTTTGATTAGCACAGTTTCAGCACCTTGTCTTATAGAATTAACCTGTCCCATTTCCCAGCTCAGAAAAGAAGTCCAATATATGAACACAGATGGCAAAAATAAAGACCTAATCCTATGAGGTGCCCTGCATGTCCTCGCAAGCACTCGTCATCCTCAGGCTGCTCAAAATCATTCTGAGCAAAGGGTTACTATAGCCTTTCAGGATCATGTCCTAATGAATAAAATATACAAGGGTGACTTGAAAAAAATCCTCTCCAGTGTGCTGACAAAGGTAAAATGAAATATTCCTCTTAGGATATTTTCCTGGCAGAACAACCTGACCCCTGTGTGACTGGCCTTGAGGAAAGAGTGGGTAATGCTCTAACTGATTCCTTCAACTGAATTCTTGGGTAATTTTTTGCCAGATGATTGGCATATTGCACAAGTCACCAGTGCAAAATAATAATTTTCCATTGCAACAGATACATCTCTTATCACTGTAAAGTTTTAGATTAGTGTATAATACCTTTTTAACTTCAAGTGTCTTATATGCAAACTGCACTGTTGATACATTTTAATTTTGAAGTGCTGTCCATTTTCCATCCACAAACTTGTTTTTCACAAGTCTCCTGCATGCTGCACATCCATCATTACCCCTGAAATTAATCTTAGTCCTTGCTCACTGTTTAAATTTTAGTATTATGTAGTAACTGCAGTGCCCTGAACACTTATACCCCTGGATATTTAATATTCTTTCAAAGACAATGGTTCTTCTTAAAGTGGTATTATTTTACCCATATAATGTAACTCACTAAACTTACATTTTGACCTCTCATTCTTAGACTATAGAGGACTAGAGCAATCTGAGACTCAGCACCTACTGAGAAGAAATCAAAGGCTCCTGTTGACTTCAATAACTGCTGGAGACAGCTCCTAAATGGGATGACTTAAAGTGTGGCTCTAGCCTGGAGGCAGCTCTACAGCTGGTATTGTGGGGCTTTGTTTTTTCATTGCTTCCAGCTCCAATCTGTGCAGTTTTTAAGTATAATTATTCTTTTATATCTAGCAGCCCAATAAATATGGTGTTGAATAGGCAAATTGAATTCCTGTCTGAAATTTTAACCAGCAAAAATGATCCTGCAATCATATTTCATGTAACAGTTCTGTGCTTCCATCACACTGGTTTCTCAAGGAAAGAAAAGACAGGATGTCAAACAAGAGTCAGGATGGGTCTTGCATAGAGTTCTCATTTTTCTTAAATGAGCCACAGCCATGAAGTCCACTCAACAGAGCGCACATAGTCTACAAGACAGTGCTTGTTGTGTCACCCCACAAACTGCGCTTGAGCATGTTGGCATGGGTAGAAATTGTTTCAGGTTCAGTTTAACATTTATATAGTAGGTGTGATCATGGGCCTTATGCAATAGCATGACCCTTTGTAAAGTACTATTGTATTTGGAGATGTTGTGAAATTGAAATCCACACTCTAGCATGCTTATAAAAACAAAGCAAAGTAGCATGTATCTTCTGCCCATCTGACACTAACTCAGATATATTGTACTGACTAGGAGTAAGAAATCTCAGTGAAAATTTCTGTGTATCACTGACATTAGTCATGCTGGATGGAACTAACTCCTACCTTTAAGATGCATCAAGTTCTAGTGCATAGCAGAGTACATAAGTTCACCAAGAAACCTGACAAGTTTTTTTGCAAGCAAGAGTCACCACCAGTAGTTTGTGTGTACGGTCACCACTAACAAGTAGAAGAAAGTTAATCACAGTAAAGTCAAATTAACATGAAATAAAATGCCTGACTTGCCTCTTTCACATTTGTTTGACAGTGGCATATGCTCCAGCTTTACACATGAAAGCTTAATTATAGCATTTCAGGTGGCAAACCAGTTAATTATATAAAAATGAGGCCCAGAAGTCTATGATATGACACCTCTCTATGCTCCCTGGGAGATGTCATGCACGAGAGAAGATGCTTATTGTTAACAACACCAGACTGAGGGCTGCAGGAGAGCACTGCCACTGAAATCTAGGGTGTCTGCACACTATCCAGCTATAATGGAGAGAAAAATGCATTTTATACAAATTGTTCTTGCTATTAACAAAAGTTAAAGGAAAGCTGGTATTGGTTTGGTTTTGTTTTTGTTTTTTACCTGGAACAGTACACAGTCTCTTGTACAGGCTTCATACCTTAACCCTAACTTCAGATGTTGCTGATGTAGAAGTCCCCAGTAGAGATTATCTTTCATCTCAGCTTTTCGTTAGCATTCATCCTGGCTTTCCTCCTATACAGAACAGGGCAATTTGAACTCTTTGACTACAGAATCACAGAATGATTTGGCTGGAAAAGACCTTCAAGATCATCAAGTCCAGCCATTAACTCTACGCTGCCAGGGTCCCTAAACCATGTCCCCCAGCACCACATCTACGCAATTCTTAAACACCTCCAGGGATGGGGACTCCACCACCTCCCTGGGCAGCCCATTCCAATGCCTAACCAC
>JAABNV010015145.1:1536-13634 GCA_033439845.1 Ispidina picta | reverse complement strand
TGATCCTGCTCAGGCAGGGGGGTTGGACTAGATGATCTTCTAGGTCCCTTCCAACCCCTAACACTCTGTGATTCTGTAATTTTCACCTCAAAGCTCCACAGAGCAGTTGTGCATATGGCATAGCTTTCATTTTGCATCGTTTAGAAGCTTGAAACTGTGGAGGCTGCAGGAATTGAGCAAGCTTCAACAATTCAGATTCAACACTAGTGCTGAGATTATCACTGGACTTCGGTGAGGCAGAATTTGTAGGAAGAAGCAATGTCTTTTATTGGACTAATACGTAAATGGAAAAACAAAAGTCTACAAGATTTCCTTTGGCAAGAGCTCCAGAATCTCAGGATACTCTCTCAGCTCCAAAATCCAGACATCTTGTCTTCTGGGACTAGGCACCTCAGAGATCTCTGTCAAAGTCAGTGAAGGGTGGTAACAGTTCTCGTGGAACATAAATCATATTCTTATTCAAAGTGATGCAGATGTGGCATTTGGTTGGTTATTTCCAGAACTGTGTAAGATTTTGGTTGCATTCTCAAGAATTGAGAGTCATTTAGGCCCAAGATGATGAACACACAGTCTGGAAGCAAACAGAAGTTTACATTGCACTAAATTACACCAGTAACTACAGAAAAAAATGAATATGTACAGGGCTAGGAAAGGGAATAGATTTTATGCTGTAGAAGATCTATTATTATCCTTTTCTATACCAATCTCCCAGGCTCCCTGTCTTGGCAGACAAGATACTTGGTTCTTGGAGCTGAGAGAGTGACCTGTCTGTGGAGTTGGTGCCTGTGCCAAGTGTAAGCCTCATGGGGATTCATGGTCCAGCCACACAGAAATGCAGGCACCTCAGTGGCATACCTAGTGTCTCTTTAAATGTTCCATGGCAGGTGTTTCTTTAATGCATATTTAAATCCTTTTTTTTCTGTGGTAGACTTTCCACAATCTCTCTACCTATAACCTGCTTTAACGATTATTTTGCATCATAATTACAAAGTCCTACCTTGCTAAAATTCTATACTTCACAGGTGGTAAATGCAGAGAATAGATAACCATCAAGTTTATAATGACTTTTTATAGTGAAGGAAATGAAGCATTTTCTTCCTTAGTCTTCTTTATCAGCTCCTTTCACCTTAACATTTTAAATCTCATATTAGCTTTCCCTCCCTTGGGATATTTCCAGTTTGTTTATGTCTTTCCTGAAGTGTGGAGGAGAATGGGACCAAGTACATCAGTAAGGCTGTGTCTGTACTCAGACAAGTCAAGTGCAGTAATGACTGGCCCTGCTGTACTCATGGTGCTTCTCCTAGTACATCTCAGAAAGGCACTTGCTGCTTTTGGAGCACGTTGTTTACTCGCACTTAGCCCAGAGAGTCTGTTCCAGTCTTTGCCAGTTATTGCACATTTTGTATTTGTGTGGTTTTTCTTCCTTCCTACATCCACTTTGCAGCCTGTATTGAATTTCACCCTACTGGTTTCAGACCATTTCTCCCCTCCATCAGGATTGTTACTGACTACAAGCTTTTCATCCAAGGTGCTTTCAAGCAGCTTCCTGTTGCCCACAGATTTTTAGCTGGACTATTCCATCATGCAAGTCTTTAATGACGTGATTAAACAGAAGCAATCATCAGCTAGACCTTTATTGAAGAGCCTTCCCAAAGTACAGCAAACTCTGAGTACAGAGGGTAATGCCCTCTCCATAGACTAATCTAATGACTCTTTTCCTCCTTCACACAGGAGAATGCCATGATCTCAGTGAGAATGCCTCTATCTCAAAAGGCTTCTGAAAGCCAAAGTACATCACCTCTGCAGCTTCCCCACACTCTGCAAAGCCACTTATCCAGTTATCTGAGAAGTTAGTGAGTTTTGTCTGGCGAGATCTGCTCTTGACAAATCAGAGTCATCATTTTTCAGCTTACTATGCTTGAGAGGATTAAAATTTTATTATTAATAATTTGTTCTAGTATCTTTCCAGATGTCAGTGCAGTGCTACCTTGTCTACAAATCCCCTGGTTCTTCTTTTCCACTTTTAAAAGCTGTTCACTTATTTGTCTTTCCTCAGGCTTCTGGGAACTCACCATTCTCTATGAGTTCTTGAAGATAATCACTAATGGTTTGGAGATTGCTCTAGCTAGTTCCTTAAGCACTCCAGGGTGAGTGTCATCAGGCCCTGCTGATTTGAATTCATCTGCCTTATTTAAATACCTTGCTTTATCTCTACTCTTGCCTGTGCTTCTCTCCTCTTGCTCAAGTTAATTGTGCTAAGAATTTTGAACATTTTCTGCAGAGGTAGAAGCATAGGAAGCACTGAACACTTCAGCCTTCTCTGTGTCTGTCATTTTCTCTGCCCTCTTTCAGTCTTTATTATTATCTTTATCTACAGCTTTTTCCGACTGCTTTTAAGCTTGAGCAATCTGTGATTTATTTTGTGCTGTAGCTCCTCCAAGTTTATTCCAGGACATCTCTTGGCTTGTTCTACACATCCACTGATGCATTCAGCCTCCATGCATTCACAATGCAGGCTGACTGAAATGGTGCAAATGTACTCACTGAGTAAGTCTAGAATTTCTTCCCTCCAACAGTGTGTAATGTATACAGCTTGACACACTGGGCTCCCTGTGTCTGTTTGGGAATTTTACCTAAGGCTGCTGGATTGTCTGAGGTATTGTTGGCCTTTCTGACTTGACCTGCTTATTTTCTTCCTGTGCACAAAGGCAGCAAGAGGGGAATGCAGAACGGGAATTCACAACTGAATACAGTAAGTCTAGACTTCAAAAGGCTGTATTCAGGCTGTCATATAATAGGGATATTGCTGAATGGCATTATCTTTTCCATCAGCCTGAAATCCAGAGGAGAGGATTGCTTCCAGCTGCTACTGGGACAACTATTTAGGACTCTATGTAATGGAAAGATATGTATAAAGAAAAAAAAAAATGCATACTGCTTGTGGAATCTTAAATAGCAATGCCCTTCAAAGTTATCTCTTTACAGTAACATTTTTCAGAAGTATTATTGGATAAATCTTATTTTTTCTGTGTATGTGTGTGTTGCAAAGACTGAGAGATAGCTTATGGGATAGCTCACAGTGTACTTCAAAAACTGCTGTGGCTGTGCAGCAGAGCTCTGGGAAACTGCATCATCATACTTACAGTTCTGCAAAAGGAAAGGTTTATTCTGTAATTCACTGCAGAGGTGAGAGATGTTCAGTGACTGATGGTGACTTCTAAAAAAAATATTAGCCAAGCTACCACATCAGAGCTTGCTTGGAGGATGTGCTCTGCTGGGCTCTGGGTCCTCACTGGGTTTATCCTGAGCTCTGAGAAGAGTTGCTGAATGTAATGGAGGTTGCTGTGCTCAGCCTCCCTCTGCTCTGAACCTGGGCAACTGGTAGAGAGGCTGCTGCTCTGACACTGGGGTGCAGTGCTGCTCTGGACTTGGCCTGACAACTCTGCCCTGGGGGATCTGAAATTCCTAGAAGACATGTTTCTTTTCCAAGTGTGAACACCCGTTCAGCAGGTGACATGAAATTAAATGCCAGTCAGATGAGTGCACATTGGGCATTTCCATATTGCAGTAGAAGGTGTGCAGGGGCGTCTGATAACAGGAGCTTTGGGAGATAATTTTTTTTTCCTCCCCTCTATCCTAAGCTGCTACAGTTCCAGTGGAACCTGCAAGGATTTAGCACCTCTGGTTATTGGGCCTTTTGCTGTGTGAAATAGGTAAATAGGAATTCAAGAGTTGATTCAAAAGGTGATCTCTCAGGAAGGAGCCTTTATGGAGATGTTGCTGCTTGGTTTTTTTTTTTGTCTAGTCACATTGCCTGAAGGCCTGTGGCAGTGCTCAGGCATCTGCATGCATAGGCAACAGCAAGAGAGTTTACTGCAGCACAGGAGAGAGAAAAAGGCCCATTAAATACAACATCCTACTAACAGCAGCATTATTCTGTATCTGAAATGTTGACAGTAAAACAAAAGAGAATCCACTTTTATTTTTAAACCTGTGACAGATTAGGAAGCAGATCTATATGCAGCTGTATCAATTTGTTACCTCCATTTTGCTTTGTAAAGGCAATTTTTATTGCAGAGCTGTCTTGTGCCATGCTACAGGCTCCACTGAGACTTCATGTTGCACTGAATCAGCAGGCTGTCAAGTCCTGAGGATCATCCATTCAGACAAGGCTTTCACAACGAGCTAACTATTTCCTACCCAGAAAATCCTGTTTCTCAGGTATCTGTAGCAGTCATGCATTGAAACTGAGAAAGGGAATAGCATCTGCATCTCTGTTTTACATCGCTGTTGCTTGGGTTGTTGCAAAATAAAAATGAGTGGTTTAGTAATCTTTCTAAAATTTCTCTGTCTTGCATCAAGTAGTTGGTGGTCGTGAAAAGCTCAGCTATTAACTCAGAAGTCCTATTAACTTCTATTAAAAATTTATTATTTAACTGCAAGGCTCCTATTAACTGGAGCCTTGCAGAAAGGTCTGCTCAAGCTCCTTGGGTGCTGTGCAGGGCACAGGTGTAATTTTCAGGCATATGGCTTGTGAAATTTCCTTGCTGACAAAGGGATGCTGTGAAAGTTTTAAGCTCAAGGAGTAACTCAAACCACAGATGTAAATAATGGTGTCTAGAGATGGGAGGGAGTGATGATCTAGAAAGGATGGTCTAGAGAGGAAAGTGTGTAAAGGAAGGTGTGGAAGTTGTGAGACCAGACATACACATGTGTCTTGGCTTCTGCAAGGTCAGAAGCTGTTTAAGTTATACTGAATTGTCTTCTGTTTTTGTATGCCTTCTGGAGCCTCAAAACAGATTCTGTATGCATCTGTGGTGGCTGAAATCTTCAGAAGTGGGAAACCTCCATATGCATCAGGCTGTATGACAAGCAGCATGTCACCTGTGAGTGCTGCAGTGGCAGGGGTGGTTTGTGGGAGGATGCAGTTCTAGTGAAATGGCCTGGGTATTATTTGGTTTAAAATGGTTATGGAGCCAATTAGGAAACCTGCTCTGCTGAGCATGAAAGCACACTGAACAAGAAAAATGCCCTCATCTGCAAAGGGACCTGTGGTAGCAGTTTCCCTCCCTTCTCTGGAAGCCTTGCCACTCTGATGTGGTGGTAAGGGCTCTCTGCACCAGTCTGCAGAAGCCCTGATGAATCTGCAGGAGGGTGAGATGTCATTTAAAAAGTCACTAAATATTTAAGCATCTTCTCACTAAAGCATGAATTTCTAGTCCATAGTTGCACTCTTTGGATAGCAGGGGTTGACTGAAGGAACAGAATCCTGGAGACCTGACTCTGACAGGATCTAGTTTTCTGAGTGAAATGAGAAGCACAGAAACATGGTAATGAGCAGCCTCCATGGAAATGTAGCTTTTCCTTCTCCTAAATATGCTGTGGTCCCTGACATTTGACAGTTGTGGTTTTTTGTTTCCTTTAAAGTTCTTGTCAGAAGAGGAAAAGGACATAGCAAAATACGCAGGCACTTGGTGAAATATTTAGTCTAAATAAAACTTTTCACAGAATCACAATGTCAGGGGTTGGAAGGGACCTTGAAAAGATCATCTAGGGCAATCCCCCTGACACTGTCACATCAGCCTTGGCTTTCCTGGCTTAACTGCCCCTCTCAGACACATGCTTTCCTTTACCCCTGCCATAGAAACCCCTTAGCTAAAGATCCTTTAGAAGCTTTGATCACTGCCCGTGTGAAAACATGAATTCTAGTCTATGGATGAGATTTTTAATGTGGCTGGGGAGGTGCCCTGGCTGCAAGGTGTGTCTCAGACCTGGGGCACATCTTCCAGTGCCAGTCCCAAAGGCTGCCAGGTTAGCAAGCTCTCAGAATTCAGGACTATCACTAAGGCAGGTGTTTCCCAGCAGTACTGAAATATGTTCAAATATACGAATAAGATGGACTGAGCTAAATAATGTAAAGATGACTGCTTTACAGAGCTGGTGAAACTTTATGAAATGCTAAGATATCTTCCCTCATATTTGTTAGCACTTTCTTTAGTGTTCTAAAGCCCTCGTACTTCTGTGAACAAATATATTAGTAAACACAATAGCATTGAAACAGCTACTCATGTCCAATTACATCTGCTGTGTCGTGTAGTCAGTATGGTTACAGAAAGTCTCTACCAGCAGCTAGCAGTTTTATCACTTTTCCCAAGTATATAATAATTTCCAGTGCTACATCAACAGAGGGGATCATTCCAAGCTGGGAGAAAGTAGATTAATAAGACAGTGTGAAAATGTATGTTGTTCCCCACTGACCTGATACTGCAGAAATGTGTGCCTGACACAGCTGAAAGGAAACAAAAATATATTATTGAGAGTTTCTTGTCTATTCATAAAAATACTTTATGTATTTTTTAACAAAATTAGATTATTTTTAAATAGGTTAAGAAGGATCCTTAGGAGTTGGAAGCCAGATGCACTAGATTCACTCTGTTGGTTAAAAGGTGGTTGTAAATCTCACATATCACTGTTTTACTCTAGCATCAGGAGCTACACATCTATGTCTGCTTGCACTTTACTGTGCTGCCATCACCTGTGTCATTTAATCTCCCCCTTGTTCTTTCATGTGTCTTCAAAAAAGCACAAATCTATACACTGTGTTTTATGTTTCTTTTTAAAATACCTGTAAGCTAATTTGTTAATTTGAACGTCAGTGAGGACTGGGGTTTATTTACAGTGAAATGTACAGGGTTGGGTGCTCAGCACAGAGTTCAGGAGCTGTTTGTACCCCAAGAGGTTTTGCTACCATCACAGGTCCACACTCTTTAGTTTCAACACCCTCTGTTAGAAGGATTTGAGGAAGGGCTCCTACCTGACAGAAATCACCAAGCAACAACCTTCTTCTGTGTCGTGTTGTTTTAGAATTCACACCTGGAAATCTGGTAGTGGATGAGTTAAATATTTGGCCATTATTTGATGTATTAATTTGGTTTGAAGCTTTCTAAAGGTTTGTCTCACTTTCAGAGCTAAGGGATGTGTAATAGCTAGTTAGAATGGACAGTGTTTCAGTAAGTAATGCAGTCAGTATGAATTGGAGTAATATGATTACCCATAAATTGCTGTGACTCATTTGGCTCTCTTTCAAAGGACTATTGATCTTGCCAAGCCTCAGAGAATGTGTTCTAGGTTCATATAGTCTCCCATGTTCACAAGGGGTCACTGTGGCTCGGAGTGGAGCTCGTGTGGGCATGCACCAAAACTGCAACCAGTTTGGCAGTGCTGAGTGGATGCTCTGGACCATTTCTGCTTCCAACAGTTCAGTTCCAAAAAGAGCAATTCTCTTGTTCAGTCAAGGTTAAAATGAAGGCTATTAAATTCTGGAAAGATCATGAGAACAGGACAAGTCAGAAGAATTTTCCATTGAGGAGTCTATTTTTTCTTAATAATGCTCTTTTGGAGCAATTTAAACAGAAATCTGAGCAGGCTGGAGGTGTCCATATTACAGTGGTGAGGGCTAGAACAGTGCCCTTGGGCACTTCTCGGCCAGCATCCTTTGTTTTCAGCAGTTCCTGCCCATGTGGAAGTGATGACATGGCCCAAGTGAGTAAAACTGCATTCTGCATAGGCTTCAGGTGAATACAGTGGTCTGGCAATGGGACCACAGAATCATGGGCTGGCTGAGGAAGGCAGGCATCTTTACAGGTATCTAGTCCAACTCCTCTGACCAAAGCAGGGTCAGATAGGGTCAGGTGCTTAGACTTTAAAATGTCTGTCCCTATCTTTCTTACAAGCCCCATTTAAGAATTGAAAAGGCCACAAATCATAGCTACTGTTGCTTTCTGTGGAGTATTCAATCTAGTTGCCTATGGATTTAGGGAGTTTCCAAGTTTGTGCTGTGTACCCTTTGTACAGTAACTTTTTGGGCTGTTTGGGCTTTTGAGGAGTTTATTACAGGAGGACTAAGTGTGTCTGCTGTGTTCACTCAGGGTATCACCACAGAGACACCATCTCTTGGAGACTGTATGGATAGTGATTGATTGCATTCTGCCACTCTAATTCATGTTGCCTCCCACCTACTGAACTTTGAGGGTCTGTTTATGTATGTTACAATTTCACTATCAAACCCAAGCTTTAATAGGTTCTACTCAGTGCAATAAAAACCATTGCACTTCATTTGTAATTAGCTACCTGCCAAAGGTTAGTTTATAAGAGCTTTATAAATCTTGTTTTTGTATGACATTTTCATTCAGAGATCTACTTCTCCCTATCAGAGAGCAAGCGAATGAAGAATGTTTCCACAGCATGAGGCAGGGGGATGTGAGCAGACAGCACAGAATGAGTTTGCCCGTTAACAGAAAGAAATATTTGAGCAAAAAATAGCTTTAGCTTTAGAAAAAATTAGAAAATTTGCTTCCTTTTTTTCTACAGGGCTTGAACTTGGAATACCTACAAATAAATAGGTGTTTTAATATTTTTGATAGTGTTTTGAAAACTGTAATAAAGAAATCACCTTGAAACAAGTGACACATTCTCTAAATTGCAAGTGCTCACAAGTTACCAAGTATTTGTGAAACAGAAAATGTGTGCAAACAGACACAAAGTTAATGTCCATCATAACAATTGTAATAGAAACTAGATGTAAAGTGGAGCTCCATGATCAGTCATATTACCAAAAAACAGCCTTGATAATTGAGTGTAACTGTGCAAAATGCCTTCAGGATTCAGTATGTATATACATTAATAAAATTAGCAAATAAAAATTGATTGTTCTTTGATTCATAAAATTATAATACAAAAAAACACTAATAAGGAAGCCAAGTCAAAGCTAGTTAGGTATTCATCAAATTGCCTTATAGAGAATTATAGAAAATTATAGAAAATTAGCCTCCTATTGATATGATGATAAGCAAACACAAATGCAGTATTTTCCAGTTCACAAATCTTCTATATAAAATGCCACCAGAAAAGGAATGCAGAACTTGCTTTCAAATGCATTAGTTTTCAGAGGCCTTAGAAGAAACTCGAGAAGAATAAAACCCTCAACAAATCAACCAAAAAACCAACCTGCCCTATTGTACATTGCTGCTCTGTGTATTGTCCAAACATGAAAGGATGAGGAAAGGTCTGTACACTGCTCTCACTCAAAGACTTCTTGGAGCAGTGAGAAGAGAGGCTGTGGGTGAGTTGGGAAGATCATGGATGAGCAACCCAGGATTCAGTGATGAGAAGCACCTTGAGCTCTTGCACGACAGTCTGGCTGTAGCCACCCATCAGCTGAGGAGCTCCTCTGCAGTTTGGGCTGTGAGGAAGACTAAACCCTTCTTTGCCCCCTTATCACCTCGTGAGCACGTATGCTGGGGACTTGGGCTGATATGAGAGTCTGATGCCAAGTGCAAGCTTTTAACCTTTGGAAATTTCAGTCTCAGATAGTCACAGAAGGCAACCAGGAGTGAGAATCATTTCATTACTGTTCTGGTCAGTCTGAATCACTGTCTAAATCACTCAGCTCTTCCATGCCATTCCACTCTTATTTGCCTTGTTAGCGTTCACCACTGTCAGAAAAGAGAGATTATTTAGTGCCCTTCAGAGCACAGCACTTAAGAAGAAAGTTAACTGCAGTAACACATCCCGGGAAAGGGGCTGGGTTTTGTACCATGTATCTCAAATTTGCAACTCATGGAAATCTCAGCATGAGTGTTCACTAGGCAAGTATTTCATTCCTTTGTGCCTTTAGTTTGCTGCATGTGAAGATCCGCAGCTGCTTACAGCACAGGCAGGGTGTAGCAGGGTGCCTGCTTTGTGATTGCAGTGTGGTGTGGATATTGCTAGATGGATTTTAATCAAATCTGCTGCTTCCAGCCTGCCCCTAAGAGCCCAGGGCTGAGAGCACTGACCTTCCATCTATTCACTGTGTGGGGTTTGCAGCTTTGCTAAATGCTCTGGTGAAGAGACTGCAGTCAGTACTTATGGCAGATATGGGGAGGGGGGTTAAATCTGAGGATGTCCAAATTTCTGGGGCACCCACAGATACATAAACATTTAAAGACTTATTTCCTTATATTTTGGATTATAAATCTAAAATAATAATAAATATAACCCTTAGAGCCCATAAATCAGTTCTCTCTATAGATTCAAAACCAAGAGAAGATATTTGCTGCCATTTCCACTGGAAATACTTTGTACAGTTGTTAATTTTTCTCTCAGCTGTAATGTGCTAGCTTTGCTAGCAGGGCTGTCTCCTATTATCAGCCTGACTGTTACAGGGGAGCTAAGGCTGTTACTGACACTAAGGCTAACTAGGAAGGGCTCAGCTTTTAGGTTCAGCAAACTTCCTCCTCCTTCCTGTGACTGGAGATTATTTCAAAGGTCATATGGCTCAGCTCTTCAGCTTTTTCCATACCACTTTTACTGGCATTAATTTAGGTATGCGCCAGGATGCTGGACAGGAATGCAGATCTGTTGGAGATGCTCTTAGCTCTGTCACCAACTGTACCTTATAAATTGGGCAAGATATTCTATGTCTCCATGCCCATTTTTCCTCACCAGTAAAACTATCTTTGTAAAGCCGAACTCTGTGACACTGCTGAATGTGTTTTGAAGCAGATGAGGACAACACATAAAACCCTGCTCTGTAAAGCAAGAAATGTGTTAAGCAGCATCTAGACAGTATTAGATTTGCTCCTGTGGCTTCTAAAAACTCTTACTGGATTCTCATTTTCAACTCTTTTTTTTTTTTTTTTCTTTTTTTCCCTTCTTTCCCAACTACCTTGCCTTTGGAACTGAGCTGTTGCACTTTTCACCTTGGGACTGACTTTCTAATAATAAAAAAACTAGACAAAGGTGCTGACCCTGTACAGTCAGATGTCTCAGACATGTGCAGTAATCCATGGTGATGCTGAGCATGACTGGAAGAAGTGTTCCCTCATTCTAGCACTCTCCACTCTAAGGATCTCTGGAGGTGTTTCTGTAAATTAGAAAGACTAGAAAGCCCTTGAGGTCACAGTGCTGTAGTGTCTTTGCTAAATACACAGTAAAGTGGAAGAAAATAGCAGACACATTAAACTGAGTGAGTTGTCCAAATTGATGACTGAGTTTGATAGAGTTGGAGTTGGGCAGCAAAGGAATCAAAAGGGTAAGACTTTCTCCAGGGCTATGAGACATGTTTATTTTTTTTCCCTCTTTCTGTTTAAAATAATTAAATTTTGAAAGTTATGTTTTCTCAGATTTAAAAACTGAAAAAAACCTCATGACAAGGCATTCATTTGGGAAGCATAACTTTCTTTATCCATTCCCTTTTCCAATAGATATCTGTGCCTACACATTTGATGGTTAAGAATGATTGGGCTGGTGTTGAGATTCAGATCCCATCAGGTAAAAAGAGGATTTGAATCTGAACTCACCTAATGCCAGCCCAATATAACTTTTTTTTTTTTTACCCCCTTCTACCTCTAACATCTCTTTCTTCTTCTCTTTTCATTCATCTTCTGTCCCCTTTGAAATAATTTGAAAAATGCAAATCAAAATTCAGAAATACTTCTCTGTGCTTTGAAACAGCATTGCTGAAGAAAAAAAAGAGGTCACTGAAAAAAACCCCATTGAATGAAATGTCAAATTGTGCAGGGCTCATAGGGCACAGCTGATACAACTCTGGAGTCAGCAGTGACAGCTGCCAAAGGACAGGCAATGTTCTAAATGCTCTTGACATAATTCTGAGGACAGGTCAAAATGGTTCAGGCCATGTTTTGCAGAAGGAGAAGGGACTTTCAGCTTGCCATATTCTGGTACTGCAGCAGACGTGTGCTCTGGGCAGCCCAGTCCTGCCCCTGTCTCTGATTCTTTGAGTGCCTGAGCCTGTCGCTCACGAGTGGAAGCCCTGAGAGCTGCTGTGTGTGGTGTGATCGATTTGATGACCTGCTCCTAGCTCAAGATAAATGTCCTTTAAAAAATAGTTTAAAAAAATAATCAAGCAAAGGAGGCAGGAGACCAGTGTGGATAAACAGGGAGGTTTTGTTGTTGGTTTTGTTTGTTTTTTGTTTGTTTTCTTTTTATTGTCTGAATATGAATTAGCTTCATTTTGCCCAAATATTCCAATCTTGGGGGATTACAGTCTCACATACCCCCAGCTTCTCGTTGTCCTTCCTTTGTGCTCTCATTTG
>JAABNV010015144.1:99799-112106 GCA_033439845.1 Ispidina picta | reverse complement strand
AGCAGGATCACCTAGACCAAGTCACCCAGGAACAGATCCAGGCGGCTCTTAAGTGTCTTAATTGATACTTGCTGGGCCACATAACTGCTGGCAGAAGTCATGTGCTTCCACACCTTCCTCCACCTTCTTTGTCTGACTTTCCAGAAGATTCTTGCCAAATCTGTCTGTCAGTGTTCTTATATAAGTGCACACATCAGACACACTCTGAGCTATAGAATCCGGCATATGGACTGGGGGCTGAGGAACCACTCAACTTCCTCAGCATATTTTCTACTGCCTTATAGGCACCACCACATATCCTCAAGCTAGTCTACTAAGTGCTAACTTGTAACTCCCATGCCTTCTGACTACACATAAAGTAATAAATACATATTAGAATGGGAGAAAAGGAAAGAGGGAGTTTCAGCTCTCTGATGACATCTGTCTTTAAGATAGAAGACAGGAAAGGTCTAATTCCCATAATCAAGATAAAGCTCAGAAATGGGACAGAAAAATGACACCACCACAAAGTCCTGGAGTCTGCTGGAGTCCAGTGGCATCTAAAAACAATTCCTCTGACAAATCCAAATCATGCTGTGCTGCCAAGAGCTTCAAGATCACTGCAGCACAGCATCTGTGTCCAAGTCACAAATAACTTCCTCCATTCAATAAGTGAATAATCAGCCACTGATTCTTCGAAGAAACTAATCTACAGAGTCCACTATTAACGTCGTGATCTAGCAGGATCTAGGGATAACACATCAAAATAAACAAACATGCTTGCAGCAATATATGCCCCCAAAGTCTTTTACTACGACCTAAATCACCCATGCACCTACACACAATGCAGTGAACCACAATATTTTGAACAGTCCTGTAAAAAATGCTCAACTCTTGCCCTTTTACCACTGAATAAAGCAGGATTTTAACCAGTTTGGAATCTCACTAATCATATACTAGTATGAATGTAGGTTTAGCATACACAGCACAGGTAGTTTAGAGTGTAAAAACTCCTTTTATCTCAAGCCACTTCTCCCTTTTTTTCCACACAGCCTGAATGACGGGATATATCATTGTATCCTTTTTCTACACTAGACATAGAGCCATCTTATTAACATAAGTTTATGATGACACTGATATTAGCTTGTCAAAATTACCTTGCCAATGTCCCAATGAGATTTTCAGAGGTGCACTAGGTAGCTACTTTTTCTTCCAGTGGGGTGGTTGTTCACTGCTCCTCACAAGGAGAAAAATGGCAATACAGTGTGTATAGTATCTACTACAGACAACCAAAACATGTATTTTTCCCAGTTGCAGTACTTCAGCACTGGATCAGAAACGTCAGAAACAAACACACACACAGATACTTTTACCTCAATCCCCCCTTTTCTGTTTACACATACCATATGCCCCCAGAGTTTCATATCATAAAGGCTACATTCACTTAAAAAGCATTACCACGATTCTTTCCCAGTAAAGCCAGCAGCAGAGAAGCACACAGACGAAACACTAACTCATTTTACAACCGTAATAAGGAAAGAGGTGTCCCCACTATAAACTCTAATCACCAGCTGCAAAATGCCTGTTTAAACCCCCAAGCATTAGCAATCTTTTAATATTTTCATTGCCAGGTTACATTAGACGACAGCTAAAATGCATTAAACAGCACCTTACACTCCTTTGCGAGTAATTGTTTTACTTGCTACAGAACGTAAAATGATCTCGGGGGGGAGGAGATGGTCTGTGCCTCGCACAGGCGAAAGCCTTCACCAGAGGACCTGCATTCCCTGCGCCCGTTCTCAGCAGAGTACAGCGACCTACGGAGGGCAGCCTGAGCTGCCAGAGGTGAAGCTAATTAAACAGATTAACATGGCATGGGCTTTAAGAGATGATAAACCAAACAGCAAGACTCCCCAAGATCCATCAAGGCAAGGAATTGGGGTAAAAAAAGTTAACCTTCAGATAATTTTTGTTCCGTTTTTTCCAGCTCCACAGGCTTTTCCCCACCACCTTCAGCGGGTGCCAGGCTGAGGCTCAAAAGGATCTCGGAAAGATACCACAACAGTCCAGGTAAAAATAATCCCAAAACTACACACCTTAAAATTGGGTTGAGGTAGCAGCACACTTGCCCGTCGTCTGAGGAGGCTTTTGGTCAATCTCCACGCCACCAGCTCAAACTGTTCCCTCCGAAAGAGGCGGGCCGGTGCCCGGAGCCTGCGGGCCGCTCCGCACAAGACGGCACCCGGCAGAGGGGCTGCGGCGCGGCCCTGGTGGCTCCTTCGCCAAGCTCGCCAAGGGCGCTTCTGCGAGCCACGCGTCTTTAAGCCAACGGCCACGGCGGGAACCAGCACTTCGCTGCGTGGGGAGAAGCGCTTTCGCGGCCACGGGCTACATACCCCTGCCGCCCTCGCCCGCGGCGCCCCGCACACGAGGCTCCCGGTGAGGCTGCAGCCTGGGCAGCCGCGAGGGCCGGTGGCAGCGCAGCCCGCAAGACAAGGTCACTGCGACGGCGGCCCGCGGGCCCAGCCGGCTGCTGCCACGGCTCCACTCGAGAGAGGCGAGACACGAGGTAGGACAGCGGTCCAGCCAGAAGTCGCCCAGAACCAGAGACCTACGCCCCCGAACTAGGCCTAAAGGGGCGGCTGCAGGCTGGCAGGGCTGTTAAGGATCATTAGCAGCCGCTAATGCCCAGAGCCCAGGGGCAGCTGGGGCTTCAGTCGCCCCTACACCGGCTGTTTGTAGCGGAAAATCCCACCTGAAACTGACCTGACTATCTGTACCCGGCAGGTGCGAAAAGAATCATCCGCCTGGTCAATTGCAGCAGGAGGTGTCCCGGCTGCTGCCCGCCGGGCCAAGTCCGTCTGTCCCCAGACCCTCCGGGAACACGGCAAGGTGTGGGACTCGACCCGGCGGCAGAGATCTGCGAGCACTCCCGCAACTTCATTTAAAAGCCTGACTTTTTATTTTGTTTTAGTTTTTGAGTAGGAAAAAGAAGGAACACGCTACACAAAGTGTGGATTTATTTTTTTTTATTGCGATTTCCAGCCACCACTGAATTTTTCTTATCTTAATACCTTAAAAGAAAATCAGACAACTAAAATTTATAGACTGTACTAATCCTTAGAGTACAGATCCACTCTTTTGAAAGCCATAAATACCGAGTTAAAGAACCACAGGAAATTAGTTCTCTGAGTTATGTTAATTGCTCTCAACACTCCAGTATCTATCTGCACAAGGAAGGAATACAATTTGAAGAAGACATCATAACATATCATGGTTAAAAAAACCCCGTTATGCCTAACTTTTTTTTTTTTCTTCTTTTTTAAATTAAAAGGGGTTTGAGCCACTTAAGACGAAAAAGGGAGAAGGGTAAAAAATAAAAGGAGTGTGTTTGAAACATGGGCAGAAAGTATGCACGCAGTAGAAATAATTGATCTGAATGCTGTGTTAATCTGTCACTTTAAATCCCCCTCTCTAGCAGCAGCAGCGAGAGAAACGGGTGAAAAGCAGCTACAGCAAAAGGGTGAAAGGAAACAACACATTGTGACTGTGGTTTTGAATTTAAAATATTAGGAAAAATATATTTCAGTATTAATATAGGGTGGTTTCGAACAACATGAAGATGGAAAAGTTAATGTTAGAAGGAAAACATGTTGATAACTGTATTTAAACAGTATAAATCTCACAGTGTAACTAAAAATACAAGGAGGAGCAGTGTGAAAATTTAAACCGTAAGAAATCTCCTTTATGTTACAGGCTTGGTCTTGTCAAATTAACTCTTTCTCTGATGCAATAGAGAAAAAATGTTATTAATGTACTGTTCCATTGACAACTCGGGATGCTGAAGTTAGAACGCTGGCCTTGTGCTAGCTGTATTGCAAGTCTTTTCAGATCTAAGATATGGTGTTTGTGTTGATGTGCTGCTGGTCAGTCCAAAGTTCTCTCTGCTTAAACAGGATAAGCATCAGTTGCCTTTATCAATGCAAAGTCTGACCTTCCTTGGCCCCGTGTCAGAAGCTGCACCACGGGTGTACCTGCCCTCTCCTCCAGCGCGCTCCTGGCTGCATCAGGACCATGGCTGCATGTGGAGATATCACCACTAGACTCTGCAAACCTGCTGAATAAGATACAATGAATGGAACAGGGTGCAACCTCTTAAGACTGGCATATTGATTTCCTAATAACTCTTTGTAAGAGGTAATCAAAACGCAGATTTTCTGAAGAATGAAGTTAATTTCCTAAACTTCCAACTAAAAACCTTAAGAGCTAAATCTCCCTGTATCTGAAAATACATGAAGAATCTGATTTATATCACTGAAATATTAATTCGTTCTTAATTTCATCTATGCCACACAAGCAAAGCTATCTTACTTTTTTCTTTTCCTTATCAAAAAAAATAATAGTTTAGAGATTTGGACCATACACAGGTCCTACCTTGTAATACACATTTAAGGTTAATAGGAAAACTATCTACTGAGAATTTTCTTAGACAAATCTATATAGAAAGCTTTTAAAACATGTAGTTGTTTTAAAGGCTCCCTCAACTTGTCACGAGTACAGGGCCTGCACAGGTCAGCCAACTTGAATACACCAGGTGGCTATGGTAGTGTCAGAAATTCATCTCAATTACATTGCATAAAATAAATGATAGTAAGGAATGGGAAAATGTGCAGTCCTGCAGAGAGCCGAGCTAAATCCTAAATCTCTACACTACTTTCAAGTTTGTGCAGCTGTGATGAATAGAAGAGAGTCTGGCATGTCAGGGTTTTCTGTATGACTGATAATGTTAAGAGATAACTTTCTCATGGCTGGCTAAACAGGAACATTCAGCTTTAAAAGAAAAATACCACAATTCCTTTGCATATTCCTCTAATCCTAAAGTTGTAACAACTTCATGCAATTTCAGTAGTACTTCACATTTTATATTTGTTATGCAAAATGTATTTATGAAGTAGGAAATTACATAAAGGCCTAGAAAATAGGTTTTTTCTCCCCTAGCGGAATAATTTATTTTTTTTTTTAATTATTATTTATTTATTTAAATAACTTTGGCACTTCCTGCCCTGATGGGCAGTGTAACCAGAATGACATGCCACCATGCTCCAGTATGGGCTGATCAATGGCAGTCCTCATTCCTGGTATTAGCCTAGAATTTGGTTGTCATTTCTGCCAGCAGAATAACCAGCATTGTCCCAGATGAGCTTCAGGACTTGTGTAATGTGGAGATTACTTACTGGAGTAATAGTTACAGAACTATGCCCTAAATCACAGGAAGCCTCTGTATAGGCCCAAATACTTTCCATCTGGTGTACAACGTTTTGTGCTCTGCTGCCTGTATTCTCAGTGAGATTTCTTGTCATTCTTAGCTTTATTTTGTTGTTCATTTTTCTCTGATGGTTTTCTTTTCAAGAGCTTTGTGAAATCAGTCTTTCTTTGCTAACATCTTCTTGTTTAAGTTTGGTTAAATATTTCATATTTTAAATATGGCATGTTAATAATTATTTTTCAGTTCTGAATTGGAACAAGTGTAGCTGAATGCATTATTCAAGAACAGCATCTGATCTTATTTAATATCATGTAACGCTTTGCTTGTTCTTACTCTTTTTTTTCATGTAGATGCAATATAGCATGCTTGCCAAATGTGTACAAGTAAGTACATTTCTCCCAAACAAGCTGTTCAGAAATGTTATTAGCCTAAATATCTTGTCCTGAATTTTTTAAAGCATGTTTCTTCTAAGTCAATCATAATTTTTTGTGCATCAGGTATAGTAAGGTAGTTCAGAAACGGCTGTGCAATAGGATGTACCATAATATGATAAGGAAAAAAATCTGCTAAGAAAGTTAGTGACCTTTTTTTTTTCTTTCTTTCTGATTTCTAAGCTGCTCACTGAGTCTGCTTGAATCTCACAAATATCTCTAGGGTTTGAGAACCAAATGTTTTCAGGTAGTTGCATGCCTAGGGATTTATGGTTGTGTGGTTTTCCAAGAGTATTTAGGCATGTACAGTAATTCCAGTTACAGTCAGCAAGTATCAGACAGTTATGTCCTCCTAAAAATTCCACAAGGTGCCTTATTACTTCCTTGAGAACTAAATTTCTTAGTTTGTCTTGCACAAGTTGTGATCTTGGCAGTAAAGTCATACTAGACTTAAACCAGCACAGAGACAAGCAGCCCCGAGAGGTGTTAGGGTAGATGGGTTTGCCTGAAAGTGGGAACGTCCTCCCTTCTGGTAGTGACCCAAGTGTCTACTACTGAAAGGATAAGCTTTGTGTGTACAGAAAACACAAAGCTATTTGGTTTTGGTTCTCCTATCTCTAGCTTCTCAGTGCTGACTATGCCCCTTTCTTTTAAAACTCACTCTGGCTCCCCTGGAGTCTTTTTTTTCATTCAGTAGACACTTACTGCTTCATCCTTGAGTCATTGTTGGAGCTGTTCATTGTCACTAGCAATAATTTTTGATACACACTTTGCCTTAGGAGGCTGCTGCATAAGTTCATATAAGATACCAAGCTCCTTAGGGTATACTGATTCTTATTTTGGCTCTATAAAAATGCTTCTTTTTTCCCTTTTCTTTTTTTTTTTTTTTTTTCCCCCAGATACCTCATGACTACATATATATGGCTGGCAATTCAATAATGAAATTCAATATTAGGAATGCTATGCTCTGATAGCAAACTGGTAGCATTTTTTGTTTCCAAGTGTCGTTTGTGAAGAGAAACTACTATGTCAAAACCTTCTGTAACTACACAGAGAACCCTTCCTTCCCTGACCTTTTGTATTAGGCTGAGACTTTCTGGCAAATTCAAAGCCTACTGTAAATGCAGATCATTTGTTTTCTCTTCAGAAGGGTGGGAGCTGTACGTTTGGCTGTGAGCCTGAAGTGGCCTGCAGAAACTGTTCAAGTAAAAAAAGATGGGTCTGAATATCATGAGCCTGGAACATCTGTGTCCATGTCCAAAGCTAAATTCTTCAATTACTCAAAATAGCAGGATGGGCCACCTCCTCACCATGTCATAATGGTTTATCAGCAATTTGATAGCCTATGTGTTCTTCTTTCCTCACCATTGCTACCAATTTGAATTGACTGTGAGATGTGACATAGGAATAAGCGTGCAAACTACAGTATGCAGTGTGTAAATCTGCTCATAAACCCTGATGACACAAGGCATCTTAACCTTTTTCATCCTGCTTATTTGGATAACCTGTCGGTGGGAAGAGCACTTCATGACACTGATGATACTTAACAGAGTCTCAGCTTCATTTCTGTTTGAATTTTCTCCCCAATAAATGATCAGATAAATAATAAGAAGGCAGGCTGGGGGGGGGAGGTCATCTGGTAAATAGAGTTCTCTTCTGAGTAGCAGATTTAGGCTGTGTGTATTAATCACTGGAGTCTGAAATGTTGACTTAATTATTATTTTCCACCATTCTACCACTGTTTGCTATTTTTTCCCAGTATTTCTTTCTGTAAACTAACTTGGTACAGTGTTACAGTGACGACAGACACAAAAGAAGTGCAAGCACAGTAAAGCTAAGTTGTTTAAATTTAGAACCGGCTGGGAAAATTTCAATTTTCTTTCATTAGAAAAATGTTGATTTGTAGAAAACAAAAATTATTCATTTAATTCAAGCAATTGCCTACTAAGGAAAGAATTGGAAAGTGTTTATAAGCTATTAAAAAACCAAACTAACTAAAAGGGTTGCTTGCAGGTCAAATCCTCTTTTAGTATTTGTAATTACATAATTACAATAAATTACAGTAAACCTATAATTAAAGAAATTAAAGGTAAGAATTTTAAAAGGACTTCTAAAAAATCACACAAATATAGGTCAATCTGATTAGAACCATGGAATTGTAAATAAAAAATGGGATATAAACTTATTTTACCAGTACTAGGTATGAAGAAATACAGACACCAAAAAAGTATCCCATGATGGAAGAAAGGTCATCTTCCATCCATCAGTTCTAGAAGATCCTGGTGGTGATGCTGGGCTGGAGCAGACAGGGACTGGTTTACCTGGGTGTGACTCCAGCTCTGCACCGACCTCTCTATTAGACCAGGTCTTTACCACACTGGGAATTGTTTGCTCTGGTGTCTGGAGTTCTATATTCTGAGCACCTATTTTATTTCCACGTTTGTCTAACTTTGCTACTCCTTTTCCATTAATAAGCTTACTTGTTTTAGAATAACAGATTCAGAAGCTGGGTTTTGGTCCCTTTGTGCTATAACCCAGAAACAAGTATTCCAGAGAACAGGCATCTGAGCTGATGCATCTGCACTACATCTGGGCTCTGCATTTCCATGCCTCCTTCCAACACGTGGGGTGAGCTGGGACAGCAGAACTGAAATCTAGCATGGCTATTTTCCAGTGGCACCATGCCCAGGACCTGACAACACTAAGCTCCTTGGCAGCAGCTTCCAATTTCACTGGAGTCAGGCTTGGCCTTAAAATCAGGGAGCTGATCACATCTCTCTACCATCTCACTGGCTCCAAGACTTAGTCATTGCAAAAGAGAATATGATACCCACCCCACCCCCCCCCTTTTTCCATGAGACTGATCAATCATGATTAACACTGCTAATTAAACTTGGGCTACAGAGCTGTATCACTGGTGTGAGTGATCAGAACCAGACCCATCAGCCACTTTGGTTCTAATTTTCATTTGCGCAAATGTAATTTCACATTGCTTATTTAACATGCTGGTCTCTTTATACTGTCAGAGCATAAAAAGTCTCCTAGTATATGAGAGATGTAAATCTGACTTGAATTAAAAAATAAATACATAAAAAAACCTTCCAAGTCCAAGAAATAAATCTTTTAAATCTTCACTCTTTGGGACTTCTTGCTTCCGTAGTGTTAAGAGTAATTCACGTAGACAATAGTTTACGTGCTCAAACCCTGTTCCTGCAGCCTCTCAATCCAAACAGGGAAGGGAGTAAAGCATTTATGTGAGAAACATGCTAACCTTTTGCACTCAATATGCAACAAGTACTCACCTGAAACATTCTTTTTGGCTTTTAAATGTTTCCCAGTTTAAGCATATTCTACTTTTATGGCAAATACACATATATATCCTAATTTATTTAGGGTAATGTATTCAGTCAAAGAAATATTCGTGTGATGAATTTCCCCAAACATATTATGCAAAGAGCATTATTCAGAATTAAACAGGAAAAGCCACTGATTTTGTTTGCTAAGATTACGAGTAAAGTACCATAAGGCAAAATTAGCAGTCGGCAAATGCTATTAAGGGCATCCGTTGACTACAATTAGACTATAGAATGCAATCAGATGGATACTATTCTAGGCATCTCAAACATGTGCATGATTAAGAGACTCTTATTAGGGAGTTCACCTTATGTACACGGCATAGGAAATAAAAATGGTATGAATTGGAGACATTTTGAAGATCAGTAAAAAGCCAGTTAATAATACATAATATTAATCTTCAATCTTTTCTATTAGCTGCTGACTTACATTTTCTATGTATAGAGAGAGGCCACTGATTTGTTTTCAACACAAATGTTTCTGAACTGAATTGCCTGAATTTACTTTGTGAAGTCACAGTTCCTGTTCTGGTAAGAGAGTAATCCAGTAAAAGCAAAACTTTGTACTGACAAACTCATATGAAACAAGAAGCAAAAAGTAGGGAAAGAGCACTGGCTGATAGTATAAAAGTACCTGGCTATCAAGGGCTAAATTAGGTAATAGCCAGTGTAGATGACAGCAGTTTAATGTGTGTTTTTTTCACAAGGTGGAATATAACCATAGTGATAGGAAAGTCTGTATTCCTGGGAAGCAACAATACTCTCTGATGAACGAAGTTTGTCAATAATCCAGGGATATTATGTCTGTTCAGAGTAACTGAAGGCCAACACGGGACACCACCTGCTTTTCTTCCACAACTTGGCAATTTTTGTGCATGTGAGCTGACTGTGGCAGTCCCTTGGCTTTAGACTTCAGTTTGCTTGGTTTATCCTCTATTCAAATGAAATCCTGCACATTTTCATATAGAAAATTTACTTTATCGCTTCTGTTCCACCTTTGATGTAGGTTGCTGGTGTTGCAATTCTTATAAATAACATTTTTATGGATTACAATGCACACAGAACTTGCATGCATATTAGATACAGACAATACAACATTAAAGATAAAAGATTTAGCATACACTCTCAGAAATGGTAGGGGTAGGGGAGCAGAAAATGATAAAAGAAAAGGGGGAATGGAAAGGATGAAAATGTCGGTTCTTCTGGCCATTCTGCACATTCCAAAGTGTGTTTTCCTGTGAATTTCACAAAGCTGTTTTTTTATTGATGTAGATTACTTTTTTCATGAATCATTCAAAAACTGCCTTTTGAAGTAGAGGACATGCATATTTTAATGCATACAATGAATTGTATATTATATTAGAACAGCAAATTCTTTCCGTTTTCCCCTCTACCAGTGTTAAAAAGGGAAATTCCATGTGGCTTATTAGACTTAACAGGGAAGATGGGAAAACAAACAAAACAGTGACAAAATAAAATGCAGTCAAGAATTTCCTTCATTAAGATCTCAGTAACTTCTTCAGATTTTATTACCTGTTGCTCTCTCCTAATGAAAGTGCTTCAATGAGAGAAAATGGCACTACTCCTGCAAATAAGAACTCAAGGCCTGAGTTTGCCATCCTTACATTCTTTTTGCCTTTTCCTATTTTTTGCATTTTACCACCATGGCAAGAATTTTAATTCTGCAAGCAAAGCAGTAAATTTGATGCTATTTTTGATTTTGTAATAGATTCCCTATGTGGGCAAGTCATACATGATCTGATTCTGCAGGCCTGGCTTACACAGTAGTCACTATTCACACGAGTAATTCCATCAATATTAATAGGGCTGCTTGTGCACCTAAGACTTCCTTACATAAAGGGTACAAAACCATGTCTATAATTCTTCTGTATCATTGTTTCCTAGGTTGTTGCTGTAATAGGAGCATGGTTACGTAAATTGTGTTCAATTTTCAACAGACTGGATGTTTGACAGAAATGCATTTTTATCAATTATTATTTTGTTTCATAAAATGGAACAATGGGCTGTGACATTTTATGGTTTTAGAACTTCTGTATAAGAACAATGTGGATAATAACAAAATATTTTGATAGAACTGATTTCCAGCTTCTCTGGAATTAAATAGCTTTGATTACCTCAATCCCTTAGTTTCTGTTCAAACTCCCTTTGAAATCTATCTTATTTTGCTGCTTGAAACAAAATTGTGCTATATTAAGAAAATCAAACCTTCTATTTTGCTTTTAATACAATAATTCCCCAAACTCATGTTCATAGGGGTAGAATTGAATGTCAAATGCAACATTAAGAAAAGATGGTTATGGACCACTTTTTGCTAATTCTATAACTTTTCTAACATGAGAAATAAGCCTGCCTGCAAATACCTTCAGAAACAAAAGCTCTGCATGTACAGTAAAAAAAAAAGATAAAAGCTCTCTCAAGAGTATGGTATCTGAAAGCCATCACAAGATCATTTCAGGTTTTTTGTTTCCTTATATTTTGCAAGTGTGACATTTTGAAAGGAACGGCAGTAAATGAACTATCAGATAAAGGGATGACTTCACCGTGAAATGACTGTAGTCACTGTACTCAATAAAAGAAAGGGGTTTTATCTTTTTTTTTTTTTTTTTTTTTTTTTAAGCATGGCTAATCTTTGTTATTTAAAGATGCCTGTTAAAGTTAGGAAGTTAAGTGCAGTGCTTACCCAATTTTCTAGTTCTGACTGGGAACTGGCCAACCACATTTTGAAGGGTTAGGAAAGATTTAAAAGATAGTAAGAAAGAAGAGTGCCTATTTCTTTTAAAATGGTTCTATTCTTTTTTTCTTTTTTTTTTTTTTTGTTATACATTATACATCAGAGTGATATTTGAAGGCAGATTTATTACACGCCCTGGCAGAATGCTTTGTACATTTATAATGCAAAGCTTTTATCTAAAATTCAGAGCATTATTTTAGTAAGAAGGTGTATCATATCTGTGAGACAAGTTCTATTCCTACTGAGAAGCGTCCACTGGAGTTGAAAATCTGGGGTAGAATAGATAGTCAAGAAAGAGCTGAAAATTGCTTATTGCAGTGTTGCTTTTGAGCCTTACTATCCTGACCTTGTTGATGACATTCCTGCTCATTGCAGAGGGGTTGGACTTTAAAGGTTCTTTACAACCCAAACCCAAATTCTGCAAGATACACATCCAACTGCTTATTCTGTGAGTTATTATTTGATAAAGTAAAACTAATTGATATTGCATGTAAATTTTGTCTCTGTTAGAAATTTCTGGAAATAA